>MCFG01000263.1:32500-82500 GCA_002104895.1 Anaeromyces robustus | reverse complement strand
CGCATATTATATTTTTTTTTGTTATGAGGCGCATAATAAATAAATTAAAAAATTAAAAAAATTTTTAATAAAAAAATATTGAAAAATTGTAATTAATAAAAGACTTGTATAATTTTAATAATTATGATAATAATATATTATAATTCTTTTTACAAATATTTTATTTTAATTAGATTGTATTAAAAAATTATTATTAAAACTTAATATTATTAATAATAAAAATAACATGTATTATTTTTTCATTTTTTTTTAAATAATAAATCATCCTAATTTTCTTGAACATTCCAACAACAACAATAATACCGGTAATAAAGACAATAATAGCCATAACAATAATAATAATAATAATAATAATCCATTTTAATTCTTATTAGTTGTAATGAATATGAGTTATTCTCACTTACTAGGTTATTGTTGTTGCAGTAATTAATAATAAATAAAACAATAATATTAAAAAAATTTTGAATAAAACATATGAATTAAAAAAAAATTATTTAAAATATATTCTGAATTTAGTTTTTATTTGTATATGGTTTTTATATTATTACTTTATTTTATTATTCATTGAGAATGTTAATCTTGACTCAAAAAGTTTAAAATAAAAATAAAAAAAATAAATTTTTTTATTCAAATATTCTATTCTATTAAGTTACATGATTGATTATATAATTTAAAATAAAAAAATATATTTTGTAATTAGTATTAAAAGATTATTTATCTAATTAATTATTAAAAATTTATCCATTTTATTAATTTATTATTATTTATTAATATTTATTACTATTTATAATTTATTATTATTATCATTATAATTATTTCTGTTACTTATCTCTTCACACAACAATTAAATATTTAAAAATATTTTCATTTCCTTTTTTTCCATGAAAAAAAAATAGAGCTTTGTCATTATTTTTACTTATTAATGTTTTACATTTCAATTAAATATTTTATATATTAGATCTTTACCATTTATTTTTCCTTTTTCCTCATATTTTTTCTTTGTATTAATTTCATTTTATTATTAATTCCATTTTTTCATACTTTTCATTTTCCTCTTATGTATATTAAATTCATGTTTTATAAACATATTACGAACTTATACACTATATATGTAATAATTTAATTTTTATTTTTTATTTATTTTTATATTAAACAAAAAAGTAAAAATATATTTTCATTATGTTATTAATTGTTAAATATAATTAATAAGCATTATAAAAAGTATAATAAATAAATTTGAATTTGAAAACTCATAAATAAAAATAAAATACTAAATAATTTGATATTAATTAACAAAAAAAAAAATAATTTTAGTAATAATTTAATAATATCATTAATTCATTAATTGATTAATTATCTTTGTGAATAGAATTAAATACATTATTTTATCATTTTATTTTTTTTTTATTGTTTCCATTATTTAGAGATATATTTATAATTTTGGGATTGTTAATATATATTATAATAATAGTTTAAAAAAAATAAATTAAAACAGAAATTAAAAAAATAAATTTTACAAATATTCTTTATAAAAAACCAATAACAAATATTAATTATTTTTAATTTTTCTTAAATCATTAACATAGTATTTAAAAGATAAAAAAAATAAACTTTCTTAATCATTACTTAAATATTTAAACACAATTTTCCACATATTAATTATTTTTAAAAATTAAAAAAAAAACTAAAAATTATCCTGTTGGATATCCACTTTAATTTTTGTTATTATATCCAAAAATACTATTGTGACTACAACCGGTATTATTAAGTATAGTAGAAACAGTAAAACAAAAGTTATTAGCTTCCAATTTATAAAAATCTTCTAATAATATAGGTACAATCTATTTATATTTATTAGTTTTATGACAATCTTTCATGTAAACTCTATTAGATTTTTTATTAAAAGAATAAATACATTTATTTAATTTTGAATTATAAATCCAAAACTGTTTTATTTTAGGTATTAACAATATTATAAGGAAATCTTTCCCACATTTTGCCATAATTATTCATCGGCTTTTGTACAAGATTTTAAATATCCATCATAAACATTACTTGGATCATTTAATTTATCTCCTTTACTCAAAAAATTCGTTAGATAAAGTAGACTTAGTCATTGTACTATTTGGAACATCTAAAAGTTTAATCCATCTTTCAGGAAAAACATATGGACAAAAATAACCTGTAGGATATGGAATCAATGTATTATCTATGATTAGTATATTTACCACATTTTACGAATTTTAGATTTTTTATCTGTGTTAACTTGAACAAATAAACATTCATTTAAATTTATATTATAAAAGACAGACAGGTTTAGTCATGTAATTTAAAGTTAGAATAATTCTATTAGTAGCGATAGTAGTAATAGTAGTAATTAGTTTAATAGAGGTTGATGTTGTTGCAGTAGATTTAATTTCGATTAAAAGATACCAATCGCCATTTTCAACACCTCCTTTACCATTCTCATCAACAAAAAAGCTACCACAATATTTCCGAAGGAACAACATAGATAAGCAGTTTTAATGTAACCATCTGAAGTAGATTTAACAGTAGATATAGGTATTACTGAAATAGTATTGGTAGAATCAGTCATACCACACCATTATCTATTTTCCTCACCCGATTTTTCATTTTCATCAATTTCAATGACTTTAGTATTTTGATCAGAACAACATGGATAACCTAAATTTTCAAAATAGCAATTAGATGAAGTAGGTTTAATATTAGATGTGATTATTGTATTAGTTAAAATGTTTTTTTTTTTAGTGTTATAATCAGTCCCAACTAAATTAGGATTATTTTGAATAATACTATCAATAGAATCAATGATTTTTCCATTATCGTTTAATTTTTCAACAATTCATTCAGAATATTCACTCTTGTTTGTTTCAAAATTTAAAAAATCTTACCATACAAACAATAATCGGTAGGATCATTATTAAAAATATCACACAAACCAAATTCAGTTAAAACACGATAATTAGTTAAATCGATATCATAATAACGTGCCCTTTGATAACTAATCTTATCTTTATGAATTACATTATATCCATTATTTGTATGATAACATTGTTCAGAATTAATAGCAATATATTCTTTAATATCAATATATCCTTTAATATCACAAATTATCAGAATTAAACATATATTTCTTGGTTTATTGATTTACTTCTAAAATAGAAATATTTTAAAACATTTTATGTTGAAATAAATCCACCTGATATAAATGCTTTACCATTATATGTTTTAAACATATATACTTTTGTACAGTTACCATTATTAGCGAACATATAAATTGATGTAGAAACATTATCCAATTCGAGATACGAATCTTTAAATCTTGTACCTCTACTTATACTTATATTACAATAAATAGAATTAATTAAAATAGCTATAACGATGATAAATAATAATTTCATTTTTAGTAATATATAATTATATTATTTTTTTATATTTATTTATTTATTTATGGAAAAATCATTTTAAAGGATGGTTATATGCAATTATATATTCATTTAAAATTTAAAATCCATATTTTTTCAAATATTTTTTTGACATGATTACTTTTTATACATATTTAATTATAAAATTAATATATAAATATTACATTGCAATTTATTATAAAATTTAATTTTATTAGTTTAAATTAAAGTAATCATCTCTTTTTTTTATAACATTTAATATCACAATAACTATAGCAACAACCAAAAATTATTAAAATAAAATAATAACAAATCCTATCATAAAACAAACATATTGAAAATCTATTTCAGCTAAATCAAATTCAGAAGGTATATATTGAATTTTTGAACATCTATTATAGTCACAATTATTAAAAGAATTCTCTGTATTTTTGGTGAAGTATTCATCAACTATACATTTACATTGTTGATATCCACTACCATCTTTATTATGTGAAAAAAAATTATATTTTCTATATATGAGATCACATTATTTAACATCAGAGTTTGCATTATATGTACAAGTATTATTAACACTTTTATATATTAAAACACTGAGAATCGGTTTTACAATTAATAGATACATAAATAGTTTCATCGGTATTATATTCATATATAAAATTTTCAAAAGTATCCTCATAAGGAACTAAAATATATCTATGGATATAATCCTTTATATCTGGAAGTTCAATAAAAGGGTTTAATCCTACTTTTACCATTATTTATATATGCACGTATTACCTTTACAATTACGTGGATTGTAATTACTACAAATTACTCTATAATTTTCATTGAATTCAGTAATATTTATTATAGAATTTTCAGTAAAGCTAGTAATACCTTGTGAGTCTTTTTTAATGAAACTATTAGTTGTATTAAAATGATAAATAAGTTCATCCGATATATATATATATATTATCAGATTCAATACTTATAGTATGATTACATTTTATTTTATTTTATTTTATTTTATTTTATTTTATTTTTGTCAAAATAATTTAAATTTATTATTTATTATATATATTATTTTTATTATGAAAAATCATTTTAATATTATTATTACTATTATTATTATTATTATTATTAATATTATTATTATTATTATTATTATTATTATTATTATTTTCATTATTATTTTTATTATTCCAAAAAAATTTAAGTATTATCTTTTCTAGGTATATAAAAAATATTTAAAAAAATAATGTGAAACGTCCTAACCATATATATACAAATACCAAATCATTTGAATTTTCAAAATTAATATATAAATATTTATTATTTTATGTTAAGATATTTTATTATATTTTATAATAATTTACTACATATTATCTTTCTTAATCAAAAGAATAAATAGAGAATTTATTTCCTATTTATATTTAATAAAAGATTAAATATTATTTCTATTGGTTGATACAATAATATTAAGGGGTTATTTATTTATATAAATAATATAAGTTAATTATGTTATGATAAACACAATAAATATTATTCTGACATGAATAAACTTTTAATAATAAATATAAAAATATTTATAATTAAAAAAAATATCCATACAATAGACTATATTCATTTATAATATTATAATTATAAACAAAAATATTAATAATATAATAATAAAATAAAATAAATATATATTAATTAATTAAAAAAATAGCAGTTTTATTATTATTTTTATAATAATTTTTTTAAATTTATACTATATCTTTCTATTTTTTTTATATTAATTTTCAAATATGTATTATATATATATATTAAAGAATTAATATTCATTTTATCAATACTATTATTATTATTATCTATTAAATTTGATATTATTCATTATATTATTATTACTATTACTACAAGTATTGTTATTATTATTTAATAATTTTTTATTTTTATTAAAAATAAAAATTTAAAAAAAGATAATTACTTTTTGCTTTTTTTAATGTTTTAAATACTTAGTTATTTTTTTATTTTTTAAATAATTTAATAAGGATTTTATTGACTTTTATATATAATGAAATATAAGTTAAAAATAAATATATCATATTTTTACATTAAATTAAATAATACATATTTTTAACTTACATTTCCATTATTAATATAATTAAATAATGTTTTTTTAATTTTTTTTTCAAAATCTATAATATATTATTAAAAGAATTTTCTATAAAACAAAATATTTGTAATATAAATTTTAAAAGATATATTATAAAAATGAAGTATAATAATATTGTTAATACAATAAATAATATAAAAATTACATTTTTATTTTAAATATTAAAATTATATTTTTAATTATTTTCAATGAATTATGAAAAATAAGTTTAACCAATTAAATATATTTTTAAATGATAAT
Organism: Anaeromyces robustus; assembly: GCA_002104895.1. Taxonomy (NCBI): domain Eukaryota; kingdom Fungi; phylum Neocallimastigomycota; class Neocallimastigomycetes; order Neocallimastigales; family Neocallimastigaceae; genus Anaeromyces; species Anaeromyces robustus. Next base: position 76,695 of record MCFG01000263.1, on the reverse strand, counting down.
TATAATAAATATTAATTATGTGAATATATATATTATTTTAATTTTGTAATTACTAAAATCAAAAAAAATTTTAACTATAATTATTTTAAACAGAAAAAGTATTATAAAAAATAAAATAAAATATGGGTAATATTTGATGTTTTTCTTATTATATTATTTTTTTAATTTTAATTTCTATTATTAAAAATTATTTTAAAATTATAGATAAATTTTAATATTTTATCTTTTTAATAAATGAGAATATTCATTTTTTTTATTTTAATTGTAATTTTTTATTTTATATTAATATATAATTTTATGATATTTTTTTATAATTTTTTATATATTTATTTACTTATTTATTTTTACAAAGAAAATAAAGTTTAAAATAAAATAAATTATTAATTTATTTTGTGAAAAAAATAGTTTAATTTAAAAATTTTTTTAATTTATTAAATTTTTACAATAATTTTTAAATTGAAAATAAATAATGAATTCAAGACTTTCTATACTTAATAGTGTCAGAATTATTGAACATTATGGATTGAACGAAAAAAAAATTAAACAAAAAAAAAGCATAAGGAATTAAAACCGTTAACAATAAGTCTCACTATTGCTTTATCTATTCTTTTATTGTTTTTCATTATCAGAGCTATTGATAATAATAATATAAATAATCAATCTCTGTAAAAAAAATAATCCATTATCAAAATATTATTATAAATTACGTTATTTTATGTTTAAAAATTAAAGTATAAATATCAAGAAATAAAAAACAAACAATTAAACTAACTAACTAACTAAATAAATAAATAAATAAATAAATAAATAAATAAATAAATAAATAAATAAATAAATTAATAAATAAATTAATAAATTAATAAATAAATAAATAAATAAATAAATAAATAAATAAATAAATAAATAAATAAATAAATAAATAAATAAATAAATAAATAAATATATAAATAAATAAATATATAAATAAATAAATATGTAAATAACAATAAAATAGATATGAATAATTCTAAAAATGAATTAAACAACAAGGAGTTAGATAGTTAGTTAATTTTTTACATATAATATAGGTAAAAATAATTTGAAAGGTAAAGATAAAATGTTTATATAATCGAATACTGGATAAATATCACCTGTACATAAATAAAAGGGATATAATTCAATATGATTTTTTTCATTAATTTCCAAAATAATATTATACTTACTGGCATAATTAATTAATAATTTTATAATTGAAATACTTCCTTTAAGAATGACGGGTAATGTCCTTTTTTCATTTTTTTCATTAATTTCTAATATTATATTATATTCTTGAGCATAATCAATTAAAATTTTTATCATTTGCTTATTTATTTTATCAACACTCTAATTTTTTGGAGTGTTAATATAATATTAAAAATAGATAATATTTCAATAATTTTAGATAAAATATTTGAAAAATCATTATTTAATGAGTATAAATTAAAAAAAAATAATTTACATTTTTTTAAATAATAAAGTAATAAATAATATTGATAATTCATTACATTGTAAAAAAATGTAATAAAAATAATTTTGAAACAAGACATTTAAAATTTCGTCGAAACGATGAAGCTACTTTAGTATAATATTGTTTAAACGACAAAAAAGCAATTTAATATATATTATTAATATATATCAAATTTATTTTATTTATTAGTTTAAAATAATTTATTTTTTAATATTTAAAAAATTTTTAATATTTAATAAATTAAATCAAAAAAAAAAAAAAAAAAAAAAAAAAAAAAAAAAAAAAAAAAAAATAAATTATTTTAAAGTATTTTCCAATTTAATTTGATTTAATTTTTTTAATAGAATTTGTATCACAAATTTTAGATTTTTAATTTAATAATTTTTAAAATTTCTTACATAAAAAAAAAAAAAATACAAAATTAAAATAGATTTAGAAACAAAAAACTTTTGAATTAAAATATTTTGTTTTTTTAAATATTATAAATATAGAATAATATATTTTAATATATAATTTTTAATTAATATAAATGATTTAACTAAAGATTTAATTAAATTTATTGTTCAAAATTGGTTTTTGTTTTATCATATAATACATATAAATACATTTAATATTATTATTAATTTAATATTATTATTAATTTATTATTATTACTAATTTATTATTATTATCCCTACTATCAAATGTAATATAGAAAATTTTTTTTTATTCCATATTATATATCTAATATATCACATTAATAATTTTTACTTAATTTAAATTTTATATAAAATTAAGAACAAAAAAAAAATATAAAAAAAAAACTCTAAAAAAAATTAATATACAATATACAATATATCATTTATTATGTGTTCTGTGTTATTCTACCTTTTATAATATAATTATACATTTATAATATATTATTATAATATATTATATTGTATTGTATTGTTTTGGGGATACAATTTTAAAAAATTTTGGTAACAAAATTTTTTTATAACTAAATTTAATTAAATTTCAAAATGTTACATCAAATTATGGTCCAATAAAAATTCAATTGAATAGTATTGTTATTAATATGAATGAATAAATAAATAAATAAATAAATAAATAAATAAATAAATAAATAAATAAATAAATATGAATAAATAAATAAATAAATAAATAAATAATAATTAAATTATAAATAAACAAAAAAATAATGCTAAATAAAAAAATGAATAATAATAATTTGGAGGAAAGATCGGATGAACGAACCAATTGTGAACCTGTTGTAATGTCAATTTGTATTATAAATAATAATAATTTATTAATTAATTTTTTGTATAATTTAAATTAAAATTTCAGATTCTTCTCTTGTACTACATAAAAATTAAATTTAAACAAAAATAAATAATTTAATACCTAAAAAATAAATAATAATCATATATAGATAAATAATGTAAAATATATTTTATAAAGAATAATCCAATAAATACAGTAAATAAAAAATAAAATCATTTTAAAATAATTTCATTTGAAATTAATTAAAAATTAAAAAAGTATAAAATAGATAATAAAGAATAAAGAAATAAAAAAATAAAAAGAAATAAAAAAATAAAAAAAATTAAAAAAATAAAAAAAAAAGATTAAAGAATAAAAAGTCAAAAAAAAAAAATAAAAATATAAAATAGATAATAAAGAATAAAGAAATAAAAAAATAAAAAATAAAAAAATAAAAAAAAAATTAAAAAAAAAATAAAAAAAAAATTAAAAAAAAAATAAAAAATTAAAAAAGGGAAAATAAAAAAACTTAAATAATAAAAATAATAAAAGATAAAAATTATTAAAAAATAATTAATTATTATAAAATTTAGATTATCATTAATTATTTTTACAATTAATAAAATATAATATAAAAAAAGTAAAATATAATATAATAAAAATGAAGCTATACATTTCATACATTTTAGGATTAACTTTATTATTTATCAATAGCATTTTTGCTATTAATTGTTATAATCTTGAATGTTTGAATAATAATAATGCAACTGAAATTGTTGAAGTGTATGTATATTAAAAATAATATCTTCTATATAAATATTATAAAATATTTTTGTTTGTTATTTTTTTTTAAAAAAAAGATGTTTCTATTTTATTAAATTAATATATTAAAAAAATTAATTAATATTTTAAATTTTTTAATAATATATATATTATTCAATAGTTATCTTAATAATAAAGGTCTGAAAGAAATTCCGAATAAAATCTTTGAATTAAAAAATTTAGAAATTTTGTAAATATTTAATATTATTTAATATAATGTTATTAAATATTATTTAATATAATATTATTTTATATTATTTATTAAATATTTATCTAATTTAAAATATCTATATGTAATAATATAGAGATTTGAGTGTAAATGAAATTACTATAATTCCCAAAGAAATTGGTAATTTAGAATCACTTTGGGAGTTGTAAGTATTAGTAAGATTTTTTTAAATACCATAAAAAAAATTAAATTACATATATAAACATTTAGAATTTTTATATTATTTATAAATATATTATTAATGATATGTATATATTTTTATCTTATTTAAATATTACAATGTATATAACAATTTAGATATTTAGAATATAATGAAATTACCAATATTCCTAAAGAAATTGGTAATTTAACACGTCTTGGAGAGCTGTAAGTATTAATTGTATTTCTAAAAAAAATATAAAAAAAAAATTAAATTACATATAGAAGCATTTAGAATTTTTATATTATTTATAAATATATTATTATAATATATATATATATATATATTTATTTAATTTAAATATAACAATGTATATAACAATTTAGATACTTATATAATAACCAAATTACTAGTATTCCTAAAGAAATTGGTAATTTAATATACCTTGAAAGATTGTATGTATTAACTATTTTTTTTTAAAAAAAATTATGAAAAAATATATATTTGAATATTTGAAAATTTGTGATATTTATTAATATTTTTTTTATTTAAAATAAAATATATATAATAATGTAGATGGTTAAATAGTAATAAAATTACCACTATTCCTAAAGAAATTGGTGAATTAAAAAAACTTAATTGGTTGTAAATATCAAATTAGATTTATTCAAAAATACAAAAATAAATAAAAAAAAAAATAAATTTATAAATATTTAAAAATTTATAATATTTATTATTATTTATTATAATATACTTTTATTCAAAAATGTAATGTATATACCAATATATATAACAATTTAGATATTTAGAAAATAATAAAATTACTAATATTCCCAAAGAAATTGGTAATTTATGTATTAGTAAACTGTAAGTTTTTTTTTTTTTTTTTTTTTTTTTTTTTTTTTTTTTTTTTTTTTGAAAAAAAAATTTCAAAAAAATTTATTATTTATTATTATTTATTAAAATTCGTTATTTTTTTTATTTAAAATGATAATATATATAAAAATATAGATACTTATATAATAATCAAATTACTACTCTTCCTGAAGGAATTGGTAATTTAAAAATTCTTAATACATTGTAAGTATTGATTACATTTAATCACAAATATAAAAAAAAATAATAAAAATTTTTATATAAAAATTTAAAAATCTTGTATTATTTTATTTATTATTATTTATTAAATGTATATATTATTATATATAATTTAAAATAATTATAATATTAATGTATTATAATAAAGAGACTTACGTTTTAATCAAGTTACCACAATTCCTAAAGTTATTGGTAATTTAATAAATCTTGAGAAATTGTAAATATTAATTATATTATTCAAAAATATGAAAAATATTTTATATAAATAAATATTTGGTTTATTATTATATATTACATATATTAAATATATATATTATCTATTTTAAAATATTTTAAATATAAATATATTATAATATAGATATTTATCTGGTAATCAAATTAATACTCTTCCTGAAGAAATTGGTAATTTAGTAAAACTTAAAGAATTGTAAGTATTGATTACATTTAATCAAAAATTTAAAAAATAAATCATAACAAATAGTTTTATAAAAATTTAATAATTTTTGTATATTATTTATTATTATTTATTAAACATATATTTATTTATTATATAATTTAAAATAATTATAATATTAATGTATAATAATATAGAGAATTACGATTTAATCAAATTGCCACAATTCCTAAAGGCATTGGTAAATTAATAAATCTTGAGGAATTGTAAATATTAAATATATTTATTCAAAAAAATGAAAAATATTTTATATAAATAAATATTTGTGTTAATTATTATATATTACATATATTAAATATATATATTATCTATTTTAAAATATTTTAAATATAAATATATTATAATATAGATATTTATCTACTAATCAAATTAATACTCTTCCTGAAGAAATTGATAATTTAGTAAAACTTAAAGAATTGTAAGTATTGATTACATTTAATCAAAAATATAAAAAATAAATAATAACAAATAGTTTTATAAAAATTTAATAATTTTTGTATATTATTTATTATTATTTATTAAACATATATTTATTTATTATATAATTTAAAATAATTATAATATTAATGTATAATAATATAGAGAATTACGATTTAATCAAATTACCACAATTCCTAAAGGCATTGGTAAATTAATAAATCTTGAGAAATTGTAAATATTAAATATATTTATTCAAAAAAATGAAAAATATTTTATATAAATAAATATTTGTGTTAATTATTATATATTACATATATTAAGTATATATATATTATTTTAAATATAAATATATTATAATGTAGATTTTTATCTACTAATCAAATTAATACTCTTCCTGAAGAAATTGTTAATTTAAAAAAATTAACTACATTGTAAGTATTAATTATTACATTTAATTAAAAATATGAAAAAAAATATTAACAAATATTTTTATAAAAAATTTAATAATTTTGTATTATTTTATTAATTATTATTTATTAAATATATATATATTATAATTACATAATTCAAAATAATTATAATATTAATGTATTATAATAAAGAGAATTACGATTTAATCAAATTACTACAATTCCTAAAGTCATTGGTAATTTAATAAATCTTGAGAAATTGTAAATATTAAATATATTTATTCAAAAATATGAAAAAATATTTTATATAAATAAATATTTGGTTTATTATTATATATTACATATATTAAATATATATATTATCTAATTTAAAATATTTTAAATATAAATATATTTACAATGTAGAGACTTGTCTGTTAATCAAATTACTACACTTCCTGAAGGAATTGGTAATTTAAAAAAACTTAATGAATTGTAAGTATTTATTACATTTAATTAAAAATATAAAAAAAAAATAATAATAAAATATTTTTATATAAAAATTTAAAAATCTTTTTATCATTTTATTTATTATTATTTATTAAATGTATATATTATATAATTTAATATAATTATAATATCAATGTTTTGCAATAAAGAGACTTACATTTTAATCAAATTACCACAATTCCTAAAGTCATTGGTAATTTAAAAAATCTTGAGAAATTGTAAATATTAATTATATTTATTCAAAAATATGAAAAATATTTTATATAAATTAATATTTGGTTTAATATTATATATTACTTATATTAAATATATATATTATCTATTTTAAAATATTTTAAATATAAATATATTATAATATAGATATTTATCTGGTAATCAAATTAGTACTTTTCCTGAAGAAGTTGGTAATTTAGTAAAACTTAATGAATTGTAAGTATTGATTACATTTAATCAAAAATATAAAAAATAAATAATAATAAACATTTTTAAAAAAACTTAAAAATCTTGTAATATTTTATTTATTATAATTTATTAAATGTATATATTATTATATTATATAATTTAAAATAATTATAATATTAATGTATTATAATAAAGAGACTTACGTTTTAATCAAGTTACCACAATTCCAAAAGTCACTGGTAATTTAATAAATCTTGAGAAATTGTAAATATTAATTATATTTATTCAAAAATATAAAAAATATTTTATATAAATTAATATTTGGTTTAATATTATATGTTACATATATTAAATATTTATATATTATCTAATTTAAAATATTTTAAATATAAATATATTTACAACGTAGAGACTTGTCAGTTAATCAAATTACTACACTTCCTGAAGAAATTGGTAATTTAAAAAAACTTACTACATTGTAAGTATTTATTACATTTATTTAAAAAACATATTATATTAATATATATATTAAAAGATATTTGTAATACTTTATTTTTTTATTTTTATATGTTTTTATATATTTATATATAATTTATAAAAATAATATATAACGATATAGACAGTTAAGTAGTAATAATATTACCATATTTCCAATGGAAATTAATAATTTAAATATCGTTGAATTGTAAGCGTTAAATTATATTTATTAAAAATAATAATGAAAAATTAAAATATATATATTTAAATATTGGTTGAAAACGTTGTAATAAACTATTAATATTTATTAAATTATATATATATATATATATTTTAATTTATGATAACAATGAATAATAACGAAGAGATTTATCGGATAATCAAATTACTTATTTTCCTGAATTAAAAAATAATAATAATATATCTTTTTTTAAACAAGTTGGTAAGATAATCGGAAGTCAATTATAAGTACTAATTTATTCAAAAAAAAAAAATATATATATATATATTTAAAAATATATTAGAAAAGTTGTAATAAATTATTATTTATTAATATATATGTAATATATGTATTTTTTAATTTATACTAACAATATATAATAATAATATAGAAATATAACTGTAACTGACAATCAATCTTCCAGTATTCATGAAAAAGAGTTAATATTACCAAAAATTGAAGCTTTGTTAGTATTAATTAAAATTTTGAAAAATAAAAATATATAAAAAATATTTACAATAGTTATGATAATATTATATTAAAATAAAAATTTTTTTATCTAATTTTAATAATAATGTATTATTAATATAGATATTTAAATTATAATCAAATTACTACTTTTCCTGAAAATATTTTTAATTTAAATCTTAAGGAATTGTAAATATTAATTATATATTAATTATAGAGAATTTTATAACTTTATTATTATTATTTGTAGAAAATAAATATATATTTAATCTAATTTTTTATAACAATATATTATAATGTAGATATTTAATTGGCAATAAAATTTCTACTCTTCCTAAAGATATTAGTAAATTAAAAGGCCTTACTAAATTGTAATTTTTAATTATTATTTATTCAAAAAAGAAAAATGATAAAATACAAAAAAAAATTTTTATTATTATTTATATAATAAATAATTTTTAATCTTAATTTAAAATAACGATTTATAACAATATAGAAATTTACAAGATAATTTAATTACTTCTATTCCTAAAGAAATTGATAATTTAATAAATCTTTCTGAATTGTAAATATTAATTATATGTTATTTAAAAAATATGAAAAATAAAAATATAAAAATTATATTATTTATTATTATTTATAAATAATATCTTTTATTTGATACTTATAACAACATATTACAATGTAGATATTTAAATGGCAATCAAATTTCTAATATTCCAAAAGAAATTGGTAAATTAATAAATCTTACTAAATTGTAAGTAATAGTATATTTTTTCTAAAATAAATATGATAAATTATAAAAAAATAGTTAATTATTATACATTTAAACCTAATTTTAATCATAATATAAAATAACAATGTATCAAAATGTTAGAGATTTAAATGGTAATGAAATTATCACAATTCCTGAAGAAATTGGTAATATAATAAATCTTGAGTGGTTGTAAGTATATTAATTATATTTATTCAAAAATATGAAGAATAATAATATATATTTAAAAATTTGTAATATATTATTATTAATTTAAATCTAATTTTAATCATAATTTAAAATAACAATGTATCATAATGTTAGAGATTTAAATGGTAATAAAATTATCACAATTCCTGAAGAAATTGGTAATTTAATAAATCTTGAGTGGTTGTAAGTATATTAATTATATTTATTCAAAAATATGAAGAATAATAATATATATTTAAAAATTTGTAATATATATTATTATTAATTTAAAACTATTTTTAATCTCATTTTAAAATAACAATGTATCATATTATTAGAAATTTAAAAAATAATAAAATTACCACCATTACTAAAGAAATTGGTAATTTAATAAGTCTTGAGTGGTTGTAAGTATATTATATTTATTCAAAATTGTGAAAGAATATAATATATATATATGTATCAATTAATAAATTTTTATTATCTCTTCATTATTATTATTCATTAAAATACATAACAATATATAACAATGTAGAGATTTAAGTGATAATCAAATTATTGTTATTCCAAAAGAAATAGGAAATGTAGTAAATATTGAATGGTTGTAAGTATATTAATTATATTTTTTTAAAAAAAATAAGATTAATAAAAATAAATATAAATAAAATATTTATTATTCATATAAATTTAAATATATTATTAATTTTAATTTAAAATAACGATGTATAATAATGGATATCAATGTATAATAATGAATAACAATGTATAACAATGAATAATAATATAAAATAATGTATAACAGAGATTTAGAAAATAATCAAATTACTACTATTCATAAAAATATAGGAAATTTAATAAATCTTACAGAGTTGTAAGTATACTAATTATATTTATTAAAAATTTAAAAAAAAAAAAAAAAAAATTAAAAAAGAAAATTAAAATAAATATACATTAAAAAAATTGTTACATTTTTATTATTATTCAATTTTAATTTAAAATAAATAATATATAGATGGTTAAATAATAATACACTTACCACTATTCCTAAAGAAATTGATAATTTAATAAATCTTACTGAATTGTAAATATTTATTATTTCATTTATTTAAAAATATAAATACATTTTATTTTACATATTTAAAAATATTTTATATATTTATTATAATTCACTTAAATAATAATAATTTATCAAAAAAAATTATATATATAGAAATTTAGCTAATAATCAAATTACCACTTTACCTACGGAAATTATTATTTTCCAAAAAAATAGTAATAAGTTGTAAGTATTTATTATTATTATTATTATTATTATTATTATTATTATTATTATTATTATTATTATATATTTTTGTTATTGCTATATTTCATTTAAAATATATTTTTTAATTATAAAAATGATAATGTATATAACATAATAGAAATTTGTATTTGGATGAACCATTTAATAATGTTCCTACTATTAAATGCACTAATCTTAAATGTATAAATAATAATGATATATATGACATTGCTGAGATGTATGTATTTTAAAATTAAGTCTTATATTTTAACCTATATTTTTTGATTTATAAAAAAAAATATTTTTATAATTATTTAATTATTAATCATTAATTATTATTTTTGTTTAAAATATTTTAATAATTATTTTAAATAGAAATTTAAAATCTACAGAATTGAAAGAAATTCCAAAAAAAATTTTTAAATTAAAATATTTAAAATCTTTGTTAGTATTAATAATTTAATTAAATGGATTTTAAAATAATGAGAAAATAAATTTTTTATTTTATTTTATTTTATTTTATAGAAAAAAAAATATTTTTTATTTAATAAATATTAATAAGTTTAAAAAAATTTTTTTTAAATTTAAAATAATAATATAATAATATAGGGATTTAAGTTATAATCAAATTACAACTATTCCAAAAGAAATTGGTGATTTAATAAATCTTGAATGGTTGTAAGTATTTATTATTATTTTTTATATTTTAAAATATAAAATATAATAATATATATATTTTTAAATATTTGTAATATTTATTTTTATTACTTAAAATATATTTTTAATTTTAATTTAAAATTATAAATTGTAGATCATTAACTGGAAATAATATTATCACTGTTCCCAAAGAAATTGGTAATTTAATAAATCTTTCTGAATTGTAAGTTTTTTTTTTCATATTTAAAAATATGAATATAAAATTGGTATAATTAAAATATTTGTAATAATTATTATTTATTTAAATATATATTTTTTTAATTTAAAAAAAAATAATGGAAAACAAGATGGTTAAATTATAATATAATTATCTCTATTCCCGAAGAAATATGTAATTTAAATAATCTAAAGTTGAGGTAAATATTAAATTTATTTAAATAAATGAAAAATAAATAATATATATATATTTAATTAAAAAAATTTCAAAAATCTCAAATACTTTATAATTATTATTATTTTAATATATTTTTACGGTTTATGTTATTAAAATTAAATAAAAAAAATTTATTATAAAAATTATAACATTAAATATTTATCTTTAAATCAAAAAAAAAAAAAAAATAAAAAATAAAAAAAATTTTTTTATTTATATTTAATATATAAATAAAGATATCTTAATTTAGATAATCAATTTTGTGAAAAAAAGGCTTTTGAACCTACAACTATAATAGTAACAACAACTATTAATACTACATCTACTACTACTATTGTTCCAACTATCAAATGTACTGATATTGAATGCTTAAATAATAATAATATAGATGAAATTATTGAAGTGTATGTATTTTTAAAAAAATTATATTATTTATATATATATAAATATATAAATATAAATTTAAATTTATAATATTTTTTTATTTAAAATATTAATAAATTTAATTATTAATTTATTATTTTTTTTTAATAAATTATTTTAATAATTATTTTTTTGTAAAATAGCAATTTAGATAACAAACGTTTGAAAGAAATTCCAAATAAAATTTTTGAATTAAAAAATTTAAAAATTTTGTAAATAATAATAATTTTAATTATTTTAATATTTATATTGATATTAAAAGAGTGAAAAACCAATATAAAAGTTTTTTTTTTATTTATTTTATTTTATTTTATTTTATAAATATTAATAAATTTTTTATTTTCTTTAAAAAAATAATAATAATAATTGGTTTTAAAATAATAATATATAAATATTATAGAAGTTTAAATAGTAATCGAATTAACACAATTTCCAAAGAAATTGGTAATTTAATAAATCTTACCGAATTGTATGTATAAAAATATATATATGTTTATTATATTTAAAAATTTATAATATTATTTAGTAAAATATATTTTAATATTATTTAAAATATAACAATATTTACTTAATATAGATATTTATATTATAATAAAATTACCACTATTCCTGAAGAGATTGGAAATTTAATAAATCTTACTATATTGTAAGTATTATTCAAAAAATAAATAATAAATAAAAAATATAAATATATGTTAAAAAATATTTATTATATACATTTTTAATCTAAATTTAAAATAATAATGTAAAATAATATAGAGATTTAAATAATAATCAAATTGGTACTATTTCTGAAAATATTGGTAATCTAATAAGTCTTACAGAATTGTAAGTACATTACATATAATTAATTTTTTTTAATATTTATTATTATTATTATTATTATTTTTATTTAATTTTTTAAAATATTTTATAATATTTATTATGATTTAATTAAAATAATAATGTATAACAATGCAGATATTTAGATGTTAATCAAATTACAATTATTCCTAAAGAAATTGGTAATTTAATTAATCTTACTACATTGTAAGTATTAATTATCAATTATATATTATTTAAATATTCTAATATATTTTTAAATTAATATAATTTTTATTAATGTTGAATAAAATCTATTTCTTATTTTAAATATAAAATAATAATATATAACAAAATAACAAAAAAAAATAGATATTTAGATGAAAATCAGATTACCACTATTTCCAAAAGCATTTGTAATTTAAAAAATCATAAATTAAAGTAAGTTTATCAATTAAAATATATGAAATATTAAATGTATATTACTTTATAACTAATTAAATATTAAAAAATATGTTTTAAAAAAATAATAATATTAATATTAAAAATAAATTAAGGGATTTTGATTTTGATGATCAGCTATGTGAAGAATGAAGATATTAAAAATTTAGGAGTAATAAATATTACGAAATTTTAAAAAATATATATTAAAAAAAAAGAATTTAATTTTTTTTTTTTATTTTTCCAAATAATTTGATAATTTATTTGTATAATGGTCAGTTATGTAAGAATACTACTGAACCTACAATTATAACAACAAAAATATATTAATTTTATAACTACTAACGTAACATATATAATTAATGTTAACTTAATAATAGTATATAAAAATATATTTTTTAACAACTATTAATGTTTTTTATCTTTTAATTAAAAATGTAATAAAATAGTTAATTATATTATCAATAAATAATTAAGTAATAAACAATAAATAACAAATAATAATAAAATTTTAGTATGATATAAAAAATAATAATTTATAACAAAAATGTATATATCTTGATGAAGATCAAATTATAACTATTCCTCAGAACATTTGTAATTTAAAAAATCTTATGTTAAAGTAAATTTATCAAAAAAAAAAAAATAATTATTAATTATATTGAAATAGTATATGAATAACTTAATAAATATAAAAATATATATTATAAATAAAAAAACAATAACATTAATATTAAAATAAAATAATGGATTTTGATTTTGATGATCAGTTATGTGAAGAATGAAGATACTTTTGAATCAACAACTATAACAATAATATATTAATTTTATAACTCCTGGAGTAGTATATATAATTAATATTAATAATAATATAATTTCTTATAAATTATTATTATTTTTTTTTTCTTAATTTTTAACTTTTAATTAAAAATATAATAAAATAGTTGGTATATTATCAATTTATTATTTAAAATCAATAAAAGTTTTTAAATATTAAATAATTTAAGAACTTATTTATATTCTTTAATATAATAAAATTAATAAATAAAAAATAAATACTTTTATTTTATTTTATTATATTATATTTTATTTTATTTTATTTTATTTTATTTTATTTTATTTTATTTTATTTTACTTTCTTAAAAACATTTACATACATTTACCTATGAACAAAGTAAAATCAAATATAAATTAAGCTGTAATTATTTCCATATATAGAAACAAATTTTTATCAATGTTAATGAGAACATGTTTACAAAAAAAATTATAAATATATTTATATTAAATCATATTTAAAATAAAATAATAAAAAAAAGATCAAAATAAAAATAAACAAAAAATACTAAAAAAAAAAAGGATTTTATTTAATAATAATTATATATATATTTTAAGTTTTTTTGAATTTTTTTGTTGAAGTGAAAGGTTAGATTGGATAAAATGGAAAATTAAATTAAAAATAAATATAAATATTTAATATTTTAACATATTTTTAACAACAATTGAAAATAAAATCATTAGGAAATATATATAATTATTAATATAAAATCAATTTATCTAAATAAAAATTAATAAATAAATAACAATGATAATAATACTATTAATAATCCTAATATTACTAATGCTTGTACTATTAATAATAATAATAATAAAGTATAGAAGTAATGTTAGTTTTTTATTAATTCAAGAAGATTTTTCATTTTTTTATATATTGAAACAGAAAATTTGAGCAATTTTACATAATTCAGATAAAAGTGAAATTTAAAATATGTAAATAATTGCATATAGTACAAATATTGATATTGATATTGATATTGCTTTGTTAAAGATTCCAAAAAAAAAAAGGCCTCTATTAAAAATGATTTAAACCTTTCTACTTCTTTGCTTATTAGATTCTAAAAAGGGGATTTCTAATAAATTAAACAAATTTTATTATTATTATTCTTTTTTATTGCTATAAAGATAATTTTATTAGAAAATTTTTAAAAGAATGATTCATTCTGTTCATATTGTAAACATTATTAATTATACTCAAGAAAAAATGATAAAATAATAATTGAAAAAAAAAAAAAAAAAAAAAAAAGATAAAAAAAAAAGAAAATATTAATTTTAATATTATTTATTTATTTTTTTTATTTATTAAATTTTTATTTTTATATTTTTTATTTTTTATATTTTTATTTTTTACAATTTTTATACTTTTATTTTTTACATTTTTTAATTTTTAATTTTTATTTTTTACAATTTTTATACTTTTATTTTTTACATTTTTTAATTTTTAATTTTAATTTTTTACTTTTTTTTTATTTTTTTAATTAAAATTATAAAGAAAAAAAAATAAAATAATAAATAATATTTCATGTATTATATTATGAAATACAATATAATAGATATTTTTCATAAAAATAAATTGATGACTTCTTACTATTATTTTATAATTAATTTGTACCACTAGCGTCACCATTTTAATTATCCTTTTTTGTTCCAGAATAATCACCTATATAACGATATATGTAATATCCTTCCCCTTTAAAAGCAGAAGTACGATATTCACAAACAGGTGAATGTTCATTTAATGATGCAGAAACAAATTCAGCATCAGAATTTGGATACTTTCTACGAACTTCTTCATTACCAACATACATAACAATGTGTCCACCACCATTAATAATAACAATATCACCAGGTTGTAACTGAGTATATTTATCATCATATTTTCCTATAAACTTCCATTTATTAGGAGTGTTTTTCAAATAGTTATATTGAGTTACTGTATTACCAACAGGAAAATCGTCATCAGCACCAGACCATGCAATACCTGTTGCGACACCACGATCACATGATTGATACATATCTTTAAGTTTATCATTAGGGAACATGGCATCTTTAAGTGCACGATATAATTCAGTACCGTCATTACCCATACCCTTATCTTTTGTTTCCCAAGCATAAGCAACAGCAGCAGCAGCTAAACGAGAATTGTCAATAGTTACATTATTATTATTAGTTGCATTTGAAGCTGTTTCTGGAGTTTTATTACATAATTCAGGATTTTCATTATATATTTCATTTACTTTTGCTCGAACTTCTTCATAATTGTAACCTTCATTTTCAAGTTTTTCTTTTCTTTCTTTATCATTTCCATAATTTCCATTTATAACGTCACAAGCAATCTCTTCAATGGATTTCTTTGTTTTTGATATTGTTGTTTCTGGAATTTCATTACAAAATTTAGGATTTTCATTATATATTTCATTTACTTTTGCTCGAACTTCTTCATAATTGTAACCTTCATTTTCAAGTTTTTCTTTTCTTTCTTTATCATTTCCATAATTTCCATTTATAACATCACAAGCAATCTCTTCAATGGATTTCTTTGTTTCTGATATTGTTGTTTCTGGAATTTCATTACAAAATGCAGGATTTTCATTATATATTTCATTTACTTTTGCTCGAACTTCTTCATAATTGTAACCTTCATTTTCAAGTTTTTCTTTTCTTTCTTTATCATTTCCATAATTTCCATTTATAACATCACAAGCAATCTCTTCAATGGATTTCTTTGTTTCTGATATTGTTGTTTCTGGAATTTCATTACAAAATGCAGGATTTTCATTATATATTTCATTTACTTTTGCTCGAACTTCTTCATAATTGTAACCTTCATTTTCAAGTTTTTCTTTTCTTTCTTTATAATTTCCATAATTTCCTTTTAAAACATCACAAGCAATCTCTTCTACAGATTTCTTTGTTACTAAAATTGATTCTAAAGTTGATCCTGAACATGGATTAGCCCCATTATTAGTTATTAAATTGTAAATAGTTTTAGCATTATTTCCTCTTAATTTAGCTTGATTTATTTTGTCTTTAGGTTTTTCATATTCAGTGCATATAAGATATCCTGCATTATAAGGAGTAGGATTATTCTTCCAATTTTCATATATACTTGAATATGAAGAAGACTGCAGTTCTTTCATCATAAATTTAGCTTCAATTTTACTACATTCATCTATTGATGGCATATCTACATTACTTGACTTCTTATATTCTTCATATTCTTTCATCAGATTAGTTGCTCTTGAACCCGTCCATTGAATCATACCTAGTCCAAATTTTCCTTTATAATTAGAATCTTTTGCTTTATTTGTAATATTAAGAGCACTTTCAATACCAACGGTATTAATAGTTTTTCCTGAATATAATTCTCTGTAATTATAATTATCATCCATATATTTTAAATAGTCCGGATATTTATCTGGATTGGATTCATAGTTTGAATTTTCGAATTCACCAGGTGTACCTTCATTTTCTATATTTCCTAAAATTCCAGCAATAAATTTAAGATCATAATTAGCATCTAATAATTCTTGAGCAGCAGTTTTCATAGCTTCTTTTTTATAAGAAGTAACATTTAATTTATCAAGATTATTTATAATATTCTCTAAAAAAATAAAAATATTAAAAATCATAAAAAAATTATATAAAATTATTTATTATTATTTTTTTATTTTTTTATATCCTTTAATATTATTAATATAAATACTTTTATATAAAAATTATCACCAAAAGTTACCTTTAGTACAATTAGGGAGAGGATTAGATTGTGAAGGACTATTTGAATTGTCACCACCTGAACTTGGAGTTGGTTCATCTGATGGAAGATAGACTCCTGTTGGTTCATCAGAAGGATTGCTTCCACCATGTATTGGTTCATCAGAAGGACTGCCTCCACCATGTATTGGTTCATCATCAGGATTGCTTCCACCATGTATTGGTTCATCATCAGGATTACCTCCTTCATGTATTGGTTCATCTGATGGAAGATTGCCTCCTCCATGTATTGATTCATCTGATGGATTACTACCTCCACCTGATATAGGTTCATTTGATGGATTACTACCTCCACCTGATATAGGTTCATCTGATGGAAGATTGCCTCCTCCATGTATTGGTTCATCTGATGAAGGACTACCTCCACCTGATATTGTTTCATCAGAAGTATTGCTTCCACCATGTACTGGTTCATCAGAAGGACTGCCTCCTTCATGTATTGGTTCATCATCAGGAAGATTGCCTCCTTCATGTATTGGTTCATCAGAAGGATTGCTTCCACCATGTATTGGTTCATCAGAAGGACTGCCTCCTTCATGTATTGGTTCATCATCAGGATTGCCTCCTTCATGTATTGGTTCATCTGATGGATTACTACCTCCACCTGATATAGGTTCATTTGATGGAAGATTTCCTCCTCCATGTATTGGTTCATCTGATGAAGGACTGCCTCCTACATGAATTGGTTCATCAGAAGGATTGCTTCCACCATGTATTGGTTCATCATCAGGATTGCCTCCTTCATGTATTGGTTCATCTGATGGATTACTACCTCCACCTGATATAGGTTCATTTGATGGAAGATTGCCTCCTCCATGTATTGGTTCATCTGATGGAGGACTACCTCCACCTGATATTGGTTCATCAGAAGGATTGCTTCCACCATGTATTGGTTCATCAGGAGGACTGCCTCCTACATGTATTGGTTCATCATCAGGATTACCTCCTCCATGTATTGGTTCATCTGATGGAAGATTGCCTCCTCCATGTATTGGTTCATCTGATGGATTACTACCTCCACCTGATATAGGTTCATTTGATGGATTACTACCTCCTCCATGTATTGGTTCATCTGATGGAAGATTGCCTCCTCCATGTATTGGTTCATCTGATGGATTACTACCTCCACCTGATATAGGTTCATTTGATGGATTACTACCTCCTCCATGTATTGGTTCATCTGATGGAAGATTTCCTCCTCCATGTATTGGTTCATCTGATGAAGGACTACCTCCACCTGATATTGTTTCATCAGAAGTATTGCTTCCACCATGTACTGGTTCATCAGAAGGACTGCCTCCTTCATGTATTGGTTCATCATCAGGAAGATTGCCTCCTTCATGTATTGGTTCATCAGAAGGATTGCTTCCACCATGTATTGGTTCATCAGAAGGACTGCCTCCTTCATGTATTGGTTCATCATCAGGATTGCCTCCTTCATGTATTGGTTCATCTGATGGATTACTACCTCCACCTGATATAGGTTCATTTGATGGAAGATTTCCTCCTCCATGTATTGGTTCATCTGATGGAGGACTGCTACCACTTAATATAGTTTCATCTGATTGATTACTACTTCCACCTGATATAGGTTCATCAGAAGGATTGCTTCCTCCTGAAATTTTTTTTGACAATAAAAATTAAGAAAAATATAAAAATATATATTCATTTAAAAAAAGATATTAAATTTAATCATTATTATTTTTCATTCATTATTATTTTTTAGGATTTATTTTTCAGTATATATATATATACAAAATTATTATTACCTTGATTGTTTGGATTTTTATTATTTTCGTTGTTTTTTTTATTAGAAATTTCCTTTTTTTTATCAGAAATTAACTTCTCTAGATTTATTTTTTCATTATCATTATTTTTATCAAAAGCTTTTCCATATATATTATAAATAATGCCATCTTTGTCTACAAAAAAGCCGGCATCTTCATCAACTCTTTTATACATATCTCTATTTATCAAATGTTTAACTTTATATTTCTTGGAAACACCGTTATGAGTAACTACATAGGTATTGGAATCACTTCCATCTTTTTTTATATAGTAAACATTACCATCTTTATCTTTATGCATATTACCTTCAGGTTTTAAAGAATTATCTGAGTTTTCTAATGAATTATTAGTATTAGCTATATCAGAAGAAAGATTTAAATCATTAGGATTATTATTAGGATCGTCTATTTCACATTAATATCATGAGATTCGATTAAAAAAATATAATAAAAAGATTTTTTTAAAATTATATATAAATATATATATATATATTTTTAAAAATAATTAATTAAATCATTCATTTTTATTTTTTTATTTATTATTATTATTTTGTAATTTATTTACAACCTATTAATATAATGTAAACATAAAATTATTACTATTACCTTTGACTGAATTTTCATTATTTTTTTTATCAGAAATTTCCTTTTTTTTATTAGAAATTAGATTTTCCAAAGTTTTCTTCTTATTAGAGTCACCATTATTCTTATTAGAATCACCATCATTCTTATTATCATCATTTTTATCTAAAGCTTTTCCTAAATTATTATCAAAGCCAGTATTATTTGAGTCATTGGAATTATTATTAGAAGGATAATTTATTGGATTAATACTATGAGAATTAGTTTCAGGAGAATTATTTGGATTTAAATTATTTGAGCCATGATTGTTAACACCTGAATTATTACCACTTGAAGAATTGCCACTGGAAGAATTACCACTTGAGATGACATAAATACCAAAACCAGTATTATTTGAGTCATTATTAGTACCTGTTCCTGGATTAATACTACTTGAAGAATTGCCACTGGAAGAATTATTATTTGAGATGCCAGAAATATTAGAACCAGTATTATTTGAGTCATTATTAGTGCCTGTTCCTGGATTTTTAATTCCTGGTGTATTACCATTTGAAGTTTTTTCTGAAATTAAGTTCGAAAATAAAATTAACATTAAAAAAATGATTAAAATGATGTATATACATATACATAATTAAGTTAAATAAAATAAAAAAAATAATAATAAAAAATTAACAAAATCATTTATTAACATTTTTTTATTATTTATTTATTTATAATATATCAATTACCATAATAATGTTCTCCAACTACATTGAAAACTAAACCTTGGTCATCTATAAAAAAGTAACCACGGCCATCAGTTCTTGTATATTTATCCACACCCTTAAAATGTGTAATTTGATATGTATTAGTGACACCATTGTGAGTAACTTCAGAGATTTTAGAATTAATTTCAGACTTTACATAATAATTACTACCATTTATATCTGAATATTTAACGCCAAGATTATTTGAATCTACATTATTAAATCCTGGGATATTAGCAATATTAAAACCAGTATTACTTGAATCATTATTACTTAAGTCATTTAAATTAATACTAGGTAAACTTAGACTAATACCACCTAAATTTAAGCCACTACCGCCTGAATTAGCTGTGTTAGTACCACCAAAGTCAATGCCACCTAAGTTAATACCAGGGAAAGCACTAAAACTACCTGAGTTGCTACTATCTCCTAAACTACTTAAATCTAAATTAATACTAGGGAAAGCACTGAAACCACCTGAGTTGCTACTATCTCCGAAATTACTTAAACCAGTGAAACCACTGAAACTACCTGAGTTGCTATTAACTCCAAAATTACTTAAACTACTAACTCCAAAAGTAATGTCACCAGAACTACTACCAGAACTACTACCAGAACTACTACCAGAACTACTACCAGAACTACTACCAGAACTACTACCAGAACTACTACCAGAACTATCAGAACTATTATCAGAACTATTACCAGTATCAACACCACCGGATTGATCCCTTTTTTTAATAGAAAATGAATTAATTTCATTTTTGATGTCAACTGTTACATTATCTGTAGTGCCAATTGGTGTCGTATTTACATTATCTGTAGTGCCAATTGGTGTCGTATTTACATTATCTGTAGTGTCAATGGGTGCTGTATTAACAAATATATTAGAGAAAAGGCACAATAATAATGATATAAAATGATAAATACCAAATTTCATTTTGGTTTTAAATTTTTTGCCTTTCTTTTTTGTTTTACTTTTACTTAAAATATTTTTAAAATATTTTAAAATATATAATTTTTTTATTTTATTTAATATTTTTTAAAATATTGTTTTTATCAATAATATTTTAAATATTTTATTATGTTTTCTTTAAAATATTATTTTTATTAATAATATTTTAAATATTTTATTATTTTTTCTTTAAAATATTATTTTTATTAATAATATTTTTAATATTTTATTTTCTCTAAAATATTATTTTTATTAATAATATTTTAAATATTTTATTTTCTCTAAAATATTATTTTTATTAATAATATTTTAAATATTTTATTTTCTCTAAAATATTATTTTTATTAATAATATTTTAAATAAATATTATTTAAAAAAATTTTTTAAAATATTTTAATTTTATTTTCTTAAAAAAAACAAAATTAAAAACATTTTTTTTATTTATTTTATTATTTTTTAATAATTGTTATAGGTAAAATATATTAATATATAGGGTGTATTTTACCAATGAGAATTAAATTTAATATATACAAAAATGAAAACTACCCTAGTCATTAATTAATAAATTAATTAATGTACAGTTTATTTAATTAATGTTAATTCCGAATATAATATTAAATAAGAATAAAAACAATTTTTCTTTTTTAGTATTATATTCAAATTATGTATATTTTACACAAAAATCTTTATTCTATTTATTTTTACTTATAATTCTTGTAATTCATTTTAATTAATTCTGTGTTACATGTAAATAAAACATTTTTTTTTTTTAATTTTTTTTTAAAAAATTTTTATTATATTGTATTATATATATTTTATATTCAAAATAATATAATATAATATAATATAATATAATATAATATAATATAATATAATATAATATAATATAATATAATATAATATAATATAATATAATATAATATAATATAATACAATATAATATAATACAATATAATATAATATAAATATATTAAAATAAATTTTTTTATATCATTAAAAATAATAAAAAAAAAAATTTACTATTATTATTTTTAATAATTAATTATATACAATTTGAATAATAATAATAATAATAAAATTTTTTTATTATAAATACAATTAAAAATCAAAAATGCCACTAAATATCTAAATAATAAATATCATAGTTAAAAAACAATTATTTTTAAATCATATATAATAATTTTTAAATCATATTATTATTAAATTTTAATTAAAGATATTCTTTAATTCAAAGTTTAAATTGTATCATACATAAAATGTTCAATTCAATTCATTGGTTCATTTTTTGTGTAACTTTATAAAATTAATTTGATCAAAAATTCTAAAAATTATTATTTAAAAAGTTGAATTAGTATTATTTTTATTTATAAATTCATAAATAAACAAATTAATATCATTTACATTTGTTGTTGGTGAAAAAAGTATAAGAATAAGAAAAGACTTTTATGAATGTCATTATCTATTCTTATATAGAATATATCTTATAAAGAAAATATTTATTATTATGATAAACATAAACATAATATAATTAATAATTAATACATATATTATAAAAAAATTTAACATAAATTATAAAATAATAGAATATTTAAGAAATTTTGATAAATACATAATAAATAAAAATTATTTTTAAATAAAGAATATAGATTTACTTAAAAATTTGAATGAAATAAAAATTTATAATATGGTTAATTATTGATAATTTAAATTTATATATTAGTGTTTATTAATTTATTTAATTATTATTATTTATTATTACTATTATTATTCACTATTATAATTATTATTATTATTATTTATTGTTTTTCATTATTATTCATTATTTATTATTCATTATTTATTATTATTATTATTAATTATTATTATTATTAATTATTATTATTATTAATTATTATTCATTATTTATTATTATTATTATTATTATTATTATTATTATTTATTATGTACTTTTTTGATAATATTAAAATTTAAAACTGAATAAATAACCAATTGGTTTTAATTAGACAAAGCTTAAGATTGTTCTTATGTATCATTTTTAAATAATTTCATTTATTATATTAATTATATTATATATATATATTTATGAATATATTACATTATACTGATATATATTAATTGTTATTAAAATTTTATTAAACTCTAATTAATAATAATAATACTAATAATAATAATAAAAAGTTATTATTATTTTCCAAAGAAAATATTAATTTAAAAAAATGTTATTATAATTTTATTTAATAACATATTTATTATTTTTATAATTTGAAATAAGATAAATTTCTATAATTATTTTTATTATTTATAGGAATAGTCTACAAATAAAAGAAGAAAGAATTCTTTTTTTTTTATTAAAAAAAAATAAATAAATAATTAATTAATAAATAAATAAATAAATAAATAAATAAATAAATAAATAAATAAATAATTAATTAATTAATTAATAAATAAATAAATAAATAAATAAATAAATAAATAAATATATATATAATAAAATAAATAAATAAATAAATAAATATATAATAAAATAAATAAAAAAGGAATCAGTAAAGTTATAAAAGATATAAAATCAAAATGAATTATTTATATTTTTTTGGTATAGTATTATTATTTATTAATGTTATTTATGCATTTACTACATGCAATGATCTTGAATGCTTGAACAAATATAACATAAATGAAATTATTGAAGTGTATGCATTTCAAGACTATAACTTTTAAATAATACTATTTGTAATTATAATATTAATGAACTTGATAATAATATTTTTTATTCTTTTTAATAATTGCTTTCTTAAATAGTGATTTAAGTAATGAAGGATTAATAGAAATTCCAAAAAAAATTTTTCAATTAAAAAATTTAGAAATTTTGTAAGTAGTATAAATGATATTGTTATAATGAAGTAAATAATATATTAATAAATTTAATAATAAATTTTTAAATTTTATTTTTCAAAAATATATATTTATAAATATTTATTAAAAAAAAGTGTTAAGAATAAAAACATATAAATAATTGCTAAAATATTTATAATATTTATTATTATTCATTTAGGGATTTAGAAAATAATAAAATTACCATTATTCCTAAAGAAATTGGAAATTTAAAAAAACTACAGAAATTGTAAATATTAATTATATTTAAAGAAATAAATGATATATAATATTATTGATTAGAAAATAATTATTTATATTTAATGTTTATTATCATTCATTAAAAATAATCTAATATCAAATGTGTTACAATTTAGGCGTTTAAATAATAATCAAATTTCAATTATTCCTAAAGAAATTAGTAATTTAATAAATCTTAATTCATTGTAAATATTGACTATATTTATTCGAGTAAAAAATATAATAATTAAATAATATATAAATGTTATTGGTTAAAAAATTAATAATATTTATTATTTATTATCATTTATTAAAATAAATTTAATCTTATATTTAATAACAAATATATAACAATGTAGAGATTTAGATAATAATAAAATTACCACTATTCCTAAGGAAATTGGCAATTTAAAAAATCTTCAGAGATTGTAAATATTAACTATATTTAAAAGAATATATAATATATATAAATATTATTGGTTAGAAGATTGGTAATACTTAATATTTATTATTTATTAAAAAAAAATTTAATATAATTTTTAATAATATATAATATGTAGATACTTAAATGACAATCAAATTACCACTATTCCTAAAGAAATTTGTAATTTAATAAATCTTATCTGGCTGTCAGTATTAATTATAATTATTCAAAAATAGAATAAATAAAAAATATATAAATGTAAAATATTTATATTTATTTATTAAAATAAATTTAATAATGTAGATATTTATATAACAATCAAATTATTACTATTCCTGAAGAAATTGGTAATTTAGTAAATCTTGGTGATTTGTACGTATTAATTATACTTCTTTAAATAAAAAATTCTATGATAACTAATATATATATAAATATAAAATAGAATAAATAATTTGAAATATTTACTCTTATTTATTAAAATTTATTTATCTAATCTATTTTTTTTAATAATAATAAATGTATTATAATTCAGACGTTTAAATGATAATCAAATTACTACTATTCCTAAAGAAATTGGTAATTTGGTAAATCTTGGTGATTTGTACGTATTAATTATACTTCCTTAAATAAAAAATTATATAATAACTAAAATATATATAAATATAAGATAGAATAAATAATTTAAAATATTTAATATTTACTCTTATTTATTAAAATTTATTTAATCTTTTTTTTTTATTAATAATAAATGTATTATAATTCAGACGTTTAAATGATAATCAAATTACTACTATTCCTAAAGAAATTGGTAATTTAGTAAATCTTAATTGGTTGTAAGTATTAAATGTATTTATTTAAATCACAAAATACTTAATAAATAAAAAATATATAAATATAGGATAGAACAAATAATTTGTATTATTTAATATTTATTATTTATTAAGATATATTTTATCTAATTATTAATAACAAATATATAATAATGTAGATATTTATATAACAATAATATTACCACTATTCCTAAAGAAATTGTTAATTTAGTAAATCTTAGTGATTTGTAAGTATTAATTATATTTATTCAAATAAAAAATATATATTATAAAAATATAGGATATATATTATTATATATTAAAACAAATTTAATCTAATTTTTAATAATAAATGTATAACAATGTAGATATTTATATAACAATAAAATTACCACTATTCCTAAAGAAATTGTTAATTTAGTAAATCTTAGTGATTTGTAAGTATTAATTATATTTATTCAAATAAAAAATATATATTATAAAAATATAGGATATATATTATTATATATTAAAACAAATTTAATCTAATTTTTAATAATAAATGTATAACAATGTAGATATTTATATAAAAATCAAATTACCACTATTTCTAAAGAAATTTTTAATTTAGTAAATCTTAGTGATTTGTAAGTATTAAATATATTTATTAAAATAAAAGAATATATGATAAATAAAAAATATATAAATAAATAAATAAATAAATAAATAAATCGAAATAACAAATATTTATTCTTTTTTATTTTTTTATTTTTTTTTAAAAAAAAATATTTATTCTAATTTTTAATATCAAATATATTACAATTAAATTTAGGCGTTTAAATAATAATCAAATTACCACTATTCCTATAGGAATTGGTAATTTAGTAAATCTTAACTTGTTGTAAGTATTAAATATATTTAATCATAATGTATATATATATATATATGTTATATTAATATAGGTTAGAGTAGAAAAATTGTAATATTTAAAATTTGTTATTTATTAAAATAGATTTAATATATTTTTTAATAACAATTGTATTATAATGTAGAGATTTAAAAAATAATAAAATTACAACTATTCCAAAAGAAATTGGTAATTTGGTGAATCTTAGTAATTTGTATGTATTAATTATAATTTTTCAAAAAAAAAAAAAAATATATATATATATATATATATGATATTAAATTATTTTAAAATATTTTAAAATAATTTAATATTTATAAATCATTTATTAAATATATTTTTATTACTAGATATTTTGGAGGCAATCATATTTCTAGTATTCCTACAGAGATTGGTAATTTAATAAATCTTAAGATATTGTAAGTATTAAACATATTTATTTAAAATATATATATATGATTAAAAAAATCTAATTTAAAATATTAATAAAACAATATAGGAATTTAAATAATAATCAAATTACCACTATTCCTAAAGAAATTATTAACTTAATAAATCTTAATGAATTGTAAATATTTAATTATATATTCATTCAATAATATGAACAATTTAATCATATTAATATATGAAAATTAAAAAATTTGTATTTAAATAAATAATACCAAATGTATTAATTATAAATATTAAAATGTATATTTTTAATAATTCAATAATGATAATAAATTAAAATATAGATATTTAACTAGCAATCAAATTACTACAATTACTGAAGAAATTGGTTTTTTAGAAAAGCTTACTAAATTGTAAATATGAAATATATTTATTCAAACAAAAAACAAAAAAATAAAAATAAAATAAAAAAATAAATAAATAAATAAATAAATAAACAAACAAACAAACAAATAAATAAATAAATAAATAAATAAATAAATAAATAGATAAATAAATAAATAAATAAATAAATAAATAAATAAATAAATAAATAAATAAATAAATAAATAAATAAATAAATAAATAAATATACATAAACTATTTAATTAAAATATATTTTTAAACTTAATTTAAAATACCAATGCTTTAATAATGAAGTTATTTAAATAATAATTATATTACCATTATTCCTAAAGTAATTGGAAATTTAATAAATCTCATTGTGTTGTAAGTATTTATTATATATATTAGAAAAATAATTAAAATAAATATTATAAAACTTTTAAAATTAATATATAAATATTTATTATTTTATGTTAAGATACTTTATTATATTTTATAATAATTTACTACATATTATCTTTCTTAATCAAAAGAATAAATAGAGAATTTATTTCCTATTTATATTTAATAAAAGATTAAATATTATTTCTATTGGTTGATACAATAATATTAAGGGGTTATTTATTTATATAAATAATATAAGTTAATTATGTTATGATAAACACAATAAATATTATTCTGACAAATTCCAAATAAAATTTTTGAACTAAAAAATTTAAAAATTTTGTAAGTATTAATACTTTTAATTATATTGATATAGGAATAATTAAAAATAATTATTCATAAAAATTTTTTAAATAATAATAATAAATAATAATAATAAATAATTAAAATAAATAATTAATAATAATTATAATAAAAATAATTATAATAAATAATGATATTAATAATATAATAATAAATATATTTATCATAATAATAATAGTAATAAATACTAAATAATAATATTAATATTAATAAATTTAAAAATAATAATTTAGAGATTTATATAGTAATAAAATTACCACTATTCCCAAAAAAATTGGAAATTTAAAAAATCTTTCTAAATTGTAAGCATAATATTTATTATAAAAAAAAGAAAAAAAATATTCGAAGTATTTAAAATATTTTTGATATATTTTTTTTTTGAATTAATTATTTTTTAATTAATTATTATTAATTAAAATATATATATATTAATTTGATATAATAACAATGAATAACAATATAGAAATTTAGGTAGTAATCAAATTATTTCTCTTCCCAAAGAAATTGGTAATTTAATTAATCTTAATGAATTGTAAGTATTCATTATATTTATTAATCTTTTTACATATTATATATTATATATTTAAATATTTGTAATATTCATTATAATTTATTGATATATATTTCTAATTTAAAAAAAATTTAGATATTTAAATGATAATAAAATTACTATTATTCCAAATGAAATTGGAAATTTAATAAATCTTACTAAATTGTAAGTATTTAATATATTTATTCGAAAATATATAATATATATATTTAAAAAATTTATAATATTTATTATTATTTTATTAATATATACATATATATATTAATATATATATAATATATATTAATATATATATGTATATATTAATAAAAACGGTATTTTATGACAACATAGAGAAATAAGTAGTAATCAAATTACCTTTATTCCCAAAGAAATTTGCAATTTAAAAAATCTTAATTTGTTGTAAGTATTAAATATTAAATAAAAGTAAATAAAAAATATTTTCAAAAAAAAAAGAATTTTTTTTATATTTATTATTATTTTATTAAAATAAAATTTATAATGTAACAATGTAGAAAAATGAATAGTAATAGAAACATTACCATTATTCCAAATGAGATTGGTAATTTAGTAAATCTTACATATTTGTAAGTGTTATTTATATTTATTCGAAAAAAATATATCTATAAAAATTACATATAAAAGTATTTATATAATATTTATAAATATTTATTAAAATATATATTATTGATTTAATTAAAATAATAATGTGTATAACAATGTAGAAATTTATCTAGTAACCAAATTACCATTCTACCGGAAGAAATTTTTAAATTAATAAATCTTACAAACTTGTAAGTATTTAAATATATTTATTTGAAAATATATAAAATAAATATATATATTTAATAATTATTTGTTTATTATTTATTATTATTATTTATTAAAATACTTTTTATATAATTCAATTTATATAATTCCAAAATAAACATTGTAATAACAATGTAGATCTTTAAGTTATAATCAGATTACTACTATTCCCAATAAAATTGGTAATTTAGTAAAACTTAACAGTTTGTAAGTATAAGTATTTTTTAAATATTTTTTCGAAAATATTTAAAAAATAAAATATATATATTTAAAATTTATTATATTTATTTTTATTTATTGATATATATGTCTTATTTTAAACAACATTTTATATTAATATAGATATTTAAATGCTAATAATATTACTTCTATTCCAAATGAAATTGGAAATTTAATAAAACTTACTTATTTGTAAGCATTATTTATATTTTTCGAAAATATACAAAGAATAAAATATATGTAAATTTAAAATTTCTTTATTGTTTAATATTATTTTATTAAAATATGTAATGCTGATCTTATTTAAATAATAATATATAGAGATTTATCTAATAATCAAATTGCCACTATTCCCAAAGAATTATTTAATTTAATAAATCTTATTCATTTGTAATTACAATGTTTATTAAAATTAAATTACTAATAAACAAATTTTTATTTAATATATATATTTATCTTATATATTTTTGAATAAATAAATTTAATATTTACAATGTAGATTTTTAAGTAATAATCAGATTACTATTATTCCCAAAGAAATTGGTAATTTAGTAAATCTTATTAAACTGTGAGTATTACTTAACTTTATTTTTAAGTATATATATATTAATTTTCGTATATATTAGAATTAGTAAAGTAAATATTAAAAAATAATAAAAAATTAAAAATAAAAAAAATAAAAAATAAAAAGTAAAAATAAAAATTAAAAATTAAAAATAAAAAATAAAAAATAAAAAATATATATTATATATTATATATTATATATTATATATTTAAAAATCGGTACCTTTAATTATATTTATTAAAATATATATTTAATTAATGTATAATCAAATGTAGAAATTTAAGTAATAATAAAATTACTGCTATTCCAAAAGAAATTGGTAATTTAATAGCAATGGCAATGGGTGAACTGTAAGAATTAATTATATTTATTTATTTATTTATTTATTTATTTATTTATTTATTTATTTATTTATTTATTTATTAAAATAATATTTTTAATCTAATTTTATAATAATATTATATTAACAATTAAGTAATTTAGATAACAATCAAATTGTTACTATTCCTGAAGAAATTGGTAATTTAGTAGAAATTTTTGATTTGTAAGTATTAATTGTATTTATTCAAAATAATATTTAAAATATATATATTTATAAATATTTAAAAATTTATATTTATAATAAAAATTTATTTTTTAAAAAAAATAATAAAATTATTAAATATATATTACTTTTTTATATTTATTAATATTTATTAAAATATTTTTTTTAATTAAAAATAATAATATATATTATAGATTCATGAATAATAATCAAATTACCATTGTTCCTAAAGAAATTGAAAATCTTAAAAAGCTGCATATATTGTAATAATTTATTTTATTTATTTAAAATATTAATAGATATTTAAAATCTTTTATAATATTTATATATTATTTACTAAAAACATATATATTTTTAAATCTAATTTATATTAACGATATTATAACAATGTAGAGGATTACGTAATAATCAAATTATTTCTATTCCTAAAGAAATTGGTAATTTAGTTAAAGCTGATGAAATGTAAGAATTCAATAATATATTTAAGCAAATGAAAAATAAATATATATTTAAAAATTTGTAATATTTATAATTATTATATATTATATTATTTTTTATTAATATAAATATATAACAATATAGAGATTTACGTGATAATAAACTTACCTCTGTTCCCAAAGAAATCTGTAATTTATCATGTTGGTTGTAAGTATTATATTTTATTAATAAAAGTTTAAATATAAAAACAGTTATAAATGCAGAAAAAAAAAAGATAAATAATATAAATAATTTTTTATTATTCACTAATTGTTATCTAATTTATTAATATTAATAAATAAAGGTATTTAGATAATCATTTATGTGGAACACGTTCTAACTGTGATTACTCTTTAGGGTATTGTAGATTAGTACAATACTAATGATATTAGCTCAATATCATAATGCTTTAAGAGTTAATCTCAATTATGAAAATTGATGAAATTAACTAAAAAAAATCAATAATCAATATATAAACATATAATGAATATTAAAAAAACTATTTTAACAAAAGATAATTTCACTTTATAAAAATAAATGAATAAATTAGTATATAAATATATTAATAAATAAATAAATAAATATATTAATAAATAAGTATATTAATAAATATATTAATAAACAAATATATTAATAAATATATTAATAAATAAGTATATTAATAAATAAGTTAATAAATAAAAATATAAAGAAAGAAATAGTTGAAATAATTAGACTTGAGACAACATCTCTTTCTAGTGTTAACAAAAATTTTAAAGGTGAAATTTTTATTTTTTATTTTATAAAATTTATTACGTTATTTATTTTATATTTATCGTCATTGGAAAATGCATCATTCACTTTAAAAATTATTTTTCTGATAATCTTAATAAATGCTTCTTGTGAATTCCTCATCGTTAATGAAAAAATATGATATTGTTATTGACTTAATTACTTCGAATCTTTTTATCTATATTAAAACTGTAATTTAAGATAATAAAAATATCAAGATAATAAGGATGGCCAATGAATTTTTATAAATTTTAATAAGACTTTTTACTGTTTAATTAATATAATAATTATGGAAAAACTATAAATTATTTATTAATATTTTTATTTTTAAAATAAAAAATAATTTTTTTTCAATAGTTAATTATATAATACATGATTTAAAATACATAGTATTAAAAAAACATACAATTTAAAATAAATATATTTTATTTGTTTCACTATCACATTAATAAACATTCGATAATACTTTTATTTTTATTAATATATTATATAAAACTAATGAAATATATATAGAAAAAATTAATATTTTTTTTTCTTTTTTGATTTTACTTAAAATATATTTAATATTTTATTTTTATTATAAAAATTTTTATATATTATGATAATTAAATACATATTTGAAATTTTTTTTACTATTACATTTTTTAATTATCTCAAATTTATTGTAATTATTATCACTATTTAGTATTTCTACAATAAAATCATTAAAATCAATTATTAATTTTCACATATATATATATTAATAATCAATTTTAATATTTAATTCTTTTTCAATTTTAAATCTAATAACATTTTAACCGTTCAATACCTAATTCGAAGAATTCAATTATTCTTAACCAATTCTCATTGTTATTAAATAATATATTATATATGGAATATATATATATATTTTTAATTTTTGATGCTTTATATATATCATTTATAGTAATTAATATTTCAAAAATTTTAAATGTATATATATTTTATTTATTTTTCATATTTTTGAATAATAATAATACTTACAATGAAAAAGGTTTTGTTAAATAGTTAATTTCTTTTGAAATAGTAGTAATTTGATTATTATTTAACCCTCTGTAATTTTACACATTAATTTATTAATTAATTAATATAAATTTCAAATAAAAAATTGTAAATTTTTTATAATACATTTTTTTGTAATACTTACAACCCTTTAAGTTTTACAATTTCACAAATTTCTTTAGATCATTGTTATACACTAATATAATAATAAACATTACAATTTTTTTTTATTTTTAATAATTTATCTAAATTAATTAATTAATTAATTAATTATAATTACATGTTATTAATTATATTTTATAAAACATGAATTTTATAAAAATATTATATAAAAAAAAATAAAAACCAAAACATATAAAAAAAAAATCAAAGAAATTGATTGCTAATTTATTTAAATATTAATTATTTCATATATTTGTTTATTTATTATAGTATTAGTGTTTAATTAAATTTCTTTGGACCAGATGATAAAATTTTATTAAACAATACTTATTTATAATTATTTTAAATAATAATAACAACAACAACAACAGAAACAAAAATAATAATAAATAATAATAATAAATAATATATTATACATAATAATAATGTCAGAATAATATTTATTGTGTTTATCACAATATAGTTAACTTATATTATTTATATAAATAAATAACCCCTAAATATTATTATATTCACAATTAGAAATAAAACTTAATCTATTAAAAATAAAGTAAAAGAGAATTTATTTTCTATTTATATTTAATGTTATAGATATAACATGAAATAAAGCTATTACAATAAAATACTTTAAAATAAAACCATAATTATTTATATACTAATTTTAAAAAAAAAATAATACTAATAATAAATAATAAATAATAATAACAATAATAATACATAATATAAATAATAATAATAAATAAATAAATAAATAAATAATAAATAATAAATAATAAATAATAAATAATAAATAATAAATAATAAATAATTAATAATAAATAATAAATAATAAATAATAAATAATAAATAATAAATAATAAATAATAAATAATAAATAATTTGAAAGATAATATGTACTTTTTTTCTTGATATCAAATAGATTTAAAACTTTAACTAATAATATCATTAATATATTAATAATTAATGTTATTATTATTCATTATTATTATTTATTTATAACATTAATTATAATTAATATTATAAATAAATATATCATAAATTATATAATATATTGTATTATTTATGAAAATATCTATTACTTTTATCCATTTTACAATTAAAAAAGTTCATATATATTATATTTTATTATTTTTTATTTAAATATAATTTTTAAAAGCTAGAGACTTTTATTAATTTTTTTTATTTATTTTTTTTATTTATTTACTTATTAATTTTTTTATTTATTTTTTTATTTATTTACTTATTAATTTTTTTATTTAATTGGTTTATTTATTTATTTATATGTTTATTAACAATATATTAACCATTTTATATCATTATATATTTAATGATTATATTATATTTTTAATTAAAATATAAAAAGTAAAAAAAAAATGATAATTTTTATAATAATTTTATTATTTATATATTATAAATTAATCATTAATTCTATACGTTGTGCCAGTAGTTATAGAATTAATATATTATAGTTGTTAGTTCAAAAACATTATTCTTCACATAATTGATCATCAAAATCATAAGATCTTTTTTTTTTTTTTTTGTTAAATGTTACGTTAAGATTATTTTTAATTTTAAAATATATTTTAATATATAATTAGTTAATCCAGTTATATACAAACAATTTCAATATTTTTAATATAATTAATTATTATTATACTTACTCTAACTTAAGATTCTTTAAATTACAAATGTTTTTAGGAATAATAGCAATGTCATTTGCATCTAAATATCTATATTTTTTGTTATACATTATATTATTATTTTATATTATATTAAATTAAAAATAAAATATTTTAATAAATATTATAAATTATTTTAAATTTTTAAATAAATATAATTAATAATTAATACTTACAATGCAGTAAGATTAACTAAATTTCCAATTTCTATAGGAATAATAGAAATTTCATTATCATCTAAATATCTATATTGTTAAAATATATTTTAAATTATTTATTATTTTTGTTTAATCAAAATATATTTTTATTTTTAATATATTATTTAAAATAATAATAAATTATATAAAATATTTTTAAATTTATATATATATTATATATATATTTTTTAATACTTACAATTCAGTAAGATTTATTAAATTACCAATATCTTCAGGAATAGTGGTAATTTGGTAATTAAATAAATCTCTATATTATTTGACATTGTTAATTTAAATTAATTAAAATATATATATAATATATATTAAAAAAAAAAATAATTAATGTTACAAAATTTTAAATATACAAATTATGTATATATTACATTTTGTTTTATATATTTTCAATTAAAATTAATACTTACAATTTTGTAAGATTTATTAAATTACCAATTTCTTTGGGAAGAGTAGTAATTTTATTACCATTTAAATATCTATATTTTTATTATAAATCCGATAATATATTTTAATATATTAATAATAAATTTTACATATTTTAAATTAGATATAATATTTTTAAATATATAAATAATAAATGTTAACAAATTTTTTAATATATAAATAATAAATGTTAACAAATTTTTTAATATATATATTGTTTTTAATACTTACAATTCAGTAAGATTTTTTAAATTAGCAATTTTTTCTGAAATTGAAGTAATTCGATTATTATTTAAATTTCTATATTATTATGTATGTATTACAATTTTAAATTTAATTAATATTTTTTTTAAAAAATATTATATATTTATAAATATTTATTAAATTAAAAAAAAATTAAAAAAAATTTTATATAATTATTTATTTTTCATTTTTCTCAATATTAATATATAATTATAATTAATTATAACTTACAAAACTTTTAAATTGTTTAATTCAAAAATTTTATTTGGAATTTCTTTTAAACGGGTGTTATGTAAATCACTTATTTAAAAAGAAATTATTAAAATATTTAAAAACAAAAAAAAAATTAATAAAATTAACATAATTTTTTATAAAAATGAAATAGTTTAATATATTAATATATATATTTTTTTCAAAATAAATACACTTCAGCAATTTCATCTATATTATTATTATTCAAACATTCAATATTAGTGCATTTAATAGTTGGAACAATTGAAGTTTCAGTAGTAACAGATGTAGTAGTAGTTGCTATTATTGTAGTTGTAGATTCAAAAGCACTTTTTTCACATAACTGATCATCTAAATAAAGAGATCTTATAAATATAGAGTAGATAAAAATTATTATTAAATTTAATTTTTATTTTAAATTTTTTTAAGTAATTTATATTTAATATTATTATTATTATTATTATTATTTAATATTATTATTTTTATTTTTCAAATATTCAAATAAATTTAATTAACAATTACTTCAATTTTAAGTCTTTTAAATCACAAATTTCTTTTGGAATAGTGGTAATTTTATTATCGTTTAACCATCTATATATATATATAGTTATTTTAAAACATATATATTTAAATAAATAATAATAAATATTATAAATATTTTAAATATAAATAAATTAATATATATATTTAAATAAATAATAATAAATATTATAAATATTTTAAATATATATATATTTCTTATTTTTTGAATAAATAAAATTAACTTACAATTCAGAAAGATTTACTAAATTACCAATTTCTTTAAGAATTTTGGTAATTTGATTATCTTGTAAATCTCTACATTATTATATATAATTATATTAAATTAAAATCAAAATAAATAATAATAAATTTTAATATAATATTTAAATATCTTAATTTTTCCATATTATAAAAAATATTATAATACTTACAATTCAGAAAGATTTATTAAATTACCAATTTCTTTGGGAATAGTGGTAATATGATTACTATATAATAATCTATATTTTTAAATTGTTATTTATATTATATTAAAAAATATTTTTATTATATAAAATAATAATTAATATGATAAAATCTTTAATATATATATATTATTTAAGTGTCTATGAATAAATATAATTAATTAATACTTACAATTCATTAAGATTTATTAAATTACCAATTTCTCCAGGAATAGTGATAATTTCATTATAATTTAAATATCTATATTGTTATTATATATAATTATTTTAAATTAAATTAAAAATATATTTAAATATGTAATAATGAATATTACAAAACTTTTTAAATGTATATATATATATATTATTATTTTATTTTTTTTATTAAATATAATTAAATACTTACAAATCAATTAGATTTGTTAAATTACCAATTTCTTTTGGAATAATGGAAATTTGATTATTATTTAACCATCTACATTGTTATTATTTTTGAAAAAAATGATATTAAATATATATTATAATTTTTAAATTTTTTTAAATTTATATATATATATATATATTTCAAATAAATGTAATTAATTAATACTTACAATGAACTAAGATTTATTAATTTACTAATTCCTTCAGGAATTGTATTAATTTTATTGTGATCTAACCATCTACATTGTTACATATTATTATTTTTGAAAAAAAATGAATATATATATTATAATTTTTAAATTTATATAAATATATATATATATCAAATAAATATAATTAATTAATACTTACAATGAACTAAGATTTATTAATTTACTAATTTCTTCAGGAATTGTATTAATTTTATTGTGACTTAACCATCTTTATTATATAATATATAAATTTTTAATTTTGAAATAAAATAATAATAAATATTACAAAATTTTAAATATATATATATTTATTTTTCATACTTTTTTTTTTTAAATAAATATAATACTTACAAATCAGTTAGATCTATTAAATTACCAATTTCTTTGGGTAAAATTGTAATTTGATTATCTCTTAAATTTCTATATTATAATTTATTGTTATTTTAAATATTATTAATATTTTTTTAAAATAATATATTTATATAGTTATTGATATTTAATAAGTAAAGAATGTTTATTTTTCATCATTCTAAAAATAACATAATAATTAAATCATTGATATACTTACAAAACCTTTAAATTTTTCATTTCAAATATTTTTTTTGGAATTTCTTCTAAATTATTGTTACTTAAATTGCTATTTAAAAATAATTATTGAAATATTTAAATTAATAAATTAATTTATATTTATTAATATTTTAATTATTTATACCATAAAATATTTTAAAATGTTTATATTAGACATAAATTTAAAATACATACATTTCAATAATTTCATAAATATTATATTTAATTAATTAAATATATTTAATTAATTTAATTTTAATAAAAAATTAAATTAATTAAATATATTTTTTAAATAGTTCGATTTTTAAATATATATTATATATATATATATATATATTTTTTTTTTTTGAATTCTTGATTAAATATTATATTTTTTAAATAATTATTATTAATACTTACAATACAGTAAGTTTTGTTAAATTACCAATTTCTTTGGGAAAATCGATAATTTGATTACCATCTAAATATCTAC
Organism: Anaeromyces robustus; assembly: GCA_002104895.1. Taxonomy (NCBI): domain Eukaryota; kingdom Fungi; phylum Neocallimastigomycota; class Neocallimastigomycetes; order Neocallimastigales; family Neocallimastigaceae; genus Anaeromyces; species Anaeromyces robustus. The sequence continues at coordinate 37,409 of MCFG01000263.1, read as the reverse complement.
ATTATTATTATATATTATCATTTTAATTCGAAAATATATATATTTTAATAAATCATATTAAATTTTTAAACATATACATTTTTTAATTTATTCATAATATATATTATTAATACTTACAATAATTCAAGGTTTTTTAAATTACCAATTTCTTTGGGAATAACAGTAATTTGATTATTATCTAATAATCTATATTGTTATTACAATTATTATTTTTAAATTTTAATTAGATTAAAAATAAATTTTTTATAAATAATAATAAATATTTCAAATTTTAAAATTGTATATATATATATATATATATATATATATATTCATATTTTATATATTTATAAATAAATATAATTAATACTTACAAATAAGTTAGTTTTGTTAAATTACCAATCTCTTTAGGAATAGTGGTAATTTGATTATCACTTAAAACTCTATAATATTATTCATTATTTATATATTAAATTGATTAATAATTTTAAAAAATAAATATTTAATTATATATTTATTAATATTTATTAATATTTATTAAATAAAAAAAAAATAATTTTCTTTTTTTTTTTTTAATTTTTTATCATTCCATAATAATCAATATAAATAAATTTTTAATACTTACAAGGTCATTAAATTATTTAACTCAAAAATTTTATTTGGAATTTCTTTTAATCCTTTAGATTGTAAATAACTATTTAAAAATAATTTTATTAAAATATTTAAATGAATAAATTAATATTTGTTAATTTTTTTTTTTTGAAACTGAAATTTACTAAAAATTTAATATATATTATAAAACAAAGTTTTAAAATATTATACATTTCAGTAATTTCATCTGGATTAATAATTTCCAAGCATTCTAAATCTTTACATAGGATATCTGGAGTATCACAAAATTCAGCAAAATCAAAATTACTTTATTAATTTTTATTAATATATTAAATATAATTAATGAAAAAAAAATTTAATATTTATTTAGTTTTTTTTTTTTTTTTCTTTTTTATTTGATTTAAAAATACTTTATTTTTTATATTAATATTTTTCAGGAAATTTTTAAATTTTTTTACGTTAAATTTAAAATAGCAATGAAATAATATTTAAAAATATTAATTATTCATTATTAATACTTACACTAAGTTAAGATTTTTTAAATTACAAATTTCTTTTGGAACAGAAGTAATTTGATTATTATTTAAATACCTACAATGATGTTATTTTAAATTAGATAAAAAAAATTTTTTTTTTATTTTATAAACAATAATAAATATTATGAATTTTTAAATATATATATATATATTTCAATATTTTTGAATAAATATTTATAATATTTACAATGTATTAAGATCCTTTAAATTACTAATTTCATTAGGAATAGTGGTAATTTGATTTTCATTAAAATTTCTATATTATTATACGTATTGTTATTTTTAAATTAAATTAAAAAAATGTATTTTTTAATAAATATTTAAAAAAAAATTTTTTTTATGTATATATATTTATATATCTATTTCTTTTGTAAAATATTTTTACATAAATATTATTCATACTTACAATACTTTAAGGTCTGTCATATCACCAATTTCTTTGGGAATAGTAGTAATTTGATTTCTACCTAAATCTCTACATTGTTATACATTGTTATTTTAAATAAGATTAATAATATAAATATATATATATTTTTGTAAATTAATAAATATTTCAAATTATTAAAAATTTATATTTTCTCTTTTCTATATTTTCAATAAATAAAAAAATATATTTACAAATAAGTAAGATTTATTAAATTACTAATTTCTTTAGTAATATTGGGAATTTTATTTCCACTTAAAGATCTACATAATTATTTAAAATAAGATTAAAAATATATATTTTAATAAATAATAATAAGTATTATAAATTTTTTAAATAGAAAGATATATATATATTTCAATAAATATATAAATATATAAATAAATAAATAAATAAATAAAAAAATAAATAAATAAATAAAAAAATAAATATATTTAATAAAAAAATAAACATAATTAATAAATAAATAAATATAATTAATAATACTTACAATTCAGAAAGATTTAGTAAATTACCAATTTCATCAGGAATAGTTGTAATCTGATTATCAGATAAATATCTTTATTATTAAATATTATTATTTTAAATTAGATTAAAAATTTATTTTAATTAATAAATATTACAAAAAAATTTTTTTTAAAATATATATTTTAATTTTTTTTATATTAAAAATATTTAATACTTACAACTGATTAAGTTGTTCCAAATTACCAATTTGTTCAGGAATAGTGGTAATATTATTATTAAATAAACGTCTATAATAAGGATATATATTATTATTTTAAAATAATCAAAAATATATTTTAATAAATAATAATAAATATAACAAATTTTTTAAATAAGCATATATATATATATATTATTTCTTTTTTTCTTGAACAAATATAATTAAATTAATAATAATACTTACAATTGAGTAAGATTTATTAAATTACTAATTTCTTCAGGAATATTAGTAATTTCATTATCATTTAAATATCTATTATGTTAAATATAATTATTTTAAATTAGAATAAAAAAAAAAACAATTTAATAAATAATGAGAAATATTACAATTTTTTTTTATATAATATATTTAAAATTTCATAGTAATTATAATTAATACTTACAATTGAATAAGGTGTTCCAAATTACCAATTTCTATAGGAATATTGGTAATTTTATTATTATTTAAATATCTATATTGTTATTCATTGTTATTTTAATTTATGAATAAATAAAAAATATATATATGTTAATAAATAATAATAATAATAAATATTAAAATTTTAACAAATATTTTCAAATTTTTAAATATAAATATAATTAATATACTTACAAATACATAAGTTCTTCTAAATCTCCAATTTCTTCAGGAATAGAAATAATTTGATTATTACTTAAAATTCTATATTTTTATATATTATTATTTTTATATTAGATTAAAAAATATGTTTTTTTTTTTTTTTTTTAATGAATAATAATAAATACCACGAAGTTTTAAATATATATTTTAATATGTATTTTAATAAATATTGATAAATATTACAAAATCTTTTAAATATATGTTATTTCTAATTATTCATAATAAATATAATTAAAACTTACAAATGATTAAGTTTGTTCAAATTACCAATTACTTCAGGAATAGTGGTAATTTTATTATTATATAAATATCTATATTGTTATATATTATTATTTTAAAATTAAAAATAGATTTTAATAAATAATAATAAATATTATAAAAAGAAAAAAAAATTTTTTAAAATATATATTTTAAATTTTTAATAGTAAATAATACTTACAAATGAATAAGTTGTTCCATATTACCAATTTCTTCAGGAATAGAGGTAATCTGATTTTCGAATAAATATCTACATTATTTATACATGTTATAATTTTTAAAATGAGTGAAAAAAATATATTTTAATAAATATTTATAAACATATTTTTTAATATATATGTATTTTTATTTTTCTATTTTTTTTTTTTTTTAATATTTTTTTTTAAATATATAAAATTAATATACTTACAAATATAAAAGTTCTTTTAAATTACCAATTTCTGTAGGAATAGTAGAAATTTGATTACTACTTAAATCTCTATATTGTTATATATTTTTATTAATATTAAAAATATGATATTTTAAAAAATAATGTATTAAACATTACAAAATTTTAAATATATTGATTTATTTACTTTTTTTTTTTAATATTTTTATATAAATTTTATTAATACTTACAATGTTATAAGATTTTTTAAATTACCAATTTCTTCAGGAATAGTCGTAATTTTATTGTTATTTAAAATTCTATATTGTGATATATCATTTTTGTAGTATTTTTTTTTATAAAAAATATATATATATATTTATTAGTATTTATTTTTTTATCAAATCATTATAATTAAATCACAATACTTACAAAACTTCCAAATTTTTGAATTCAAAAATTTTACTTGGAATTGATTTTAAACCTTGATAAGGTAAATTACTATTTAAAATTCATTATTAAAATAAATTAATATATAATTTATTTTATATAAATTAATAATTAAATATGTTAATATTTTAATTTTTTATTTAAACCAAAAATATTTATAATATATAAAAATATGATTTTTAAAATATTTTACACTTCAATAATTTGTGCATTTTTAGTATTCAAGCATTCCAGATCATTACATTTAATAGTTGGAACAGTACAAAATTTATTATTAAATTTACTATCGAGACTTAGTTTTCTTTATTTTTTTTTTATTTTCAATATTTATATTTAATGTGTTAATAAAAAAAATAAATTTTAATTTTTGGATTTTTTTTTATTTATTATTTTGTTTGTTAAATATTTATATTTATTATTTATTACTATTTTAATCCATAATATTCAATTATTTTCTCTATTATTTCATTTTAATTAATTATTAATACTTACTGTAATTTATCCTTTTTCAAAGAACAAACTCTTTGAGGAATAGCAGTAATTTCATTAAATGTTAAATCTCTATATATTGTTATTTTAAAATAAATTTAGAAAAAAAATTTTTTTCTTTATAATTTATTATAAAATATTATATTTTTTTTAAATATATATATATATATTCTTTTTTTTTTTTTTTTTTTTTTTTTTTAATAAATATAATTAATTTACTTACAATTCAGTAAGATTTTCTAAATTACCAACTTCTTTTGGAATTGTAGTAATTTTATTATTACTTAACCATCTATATTAATAAAAACATATATTTAAAAGAATGAATAATATAATAATTATAAATTTTTAAAATATAAAAATTATATTTTAATTTTTCATTTTTTTGAATAAATACAATAAATAACTTACAATAAACTAAGGTTTTTTAATTTACCAATTTCTTTTGG
>MCFG01000263.1:0-27500 GCA_002104895.1 Anaeromyces robustus | reverse complement strand
TATTCATATTTTTTTTTTCATATATACTGGTAAATAAATATAATTTAATACTTACAATTTAGTAAGTTTTACTAAATTACCAATTTCTTTAGGAACAATAGAAATATCATTTCCAGATAAATATCTACATTGTAGTATATTTTTATTATATATTAGATTAAAAACAATATATATTATTTTATAATTAATAATAAATATTATAAAATTTTTTGGTTTATATATATATATACTTCTTTTTATTTTTGTTATTCATATTTTTCAAATAAATATACAAGTTATACTTACAGCTCATTAAGATTTTTTAAATTACCAATTTTATTAGGAATTGTGGAAATTTTATTATCATTTAAATTTCTATATTGTTATATATTGTTATTTTAAAATTAGATTAATAATATATTTATCATTATTATCACTATTATTATTATTATTATTATTATTATTATTATTATTATTATTATTATTATTATTATTATTATTATTATTATTATTATTATTATTATTATTATTATTATTATTATTATTATTATTATTATTATTATTATTATTATTATTATTATTATTATTATTATTATTATTATTTATTATTATTATTATTATTATTATTATTATTATTATTATTATTATTATTATTATTATTATTATTATTATTATTATTATTATTATTATTATTATTATTATTATTATTATTATTATTATTATTATTATTATTATTATTATTATTATTATTATTATTATTATTATTATTATTATTATTATTATTATTATTATTATTATTATTATTATTATTATTATTATTATTATTATTATTATTATTATTATTATTATTATTATTATTATTATTATTATTATTATTATTATTATTATTATTATTATTATTATTATTATTATTATTATTATTATTATTAAATAATAATAATAATAATAATAATAAATATATCTTTTATATATATTTTTGAATAAATAAAATTAATACTTTACAATTTTTGAAGTTTTATTAAATTACCAAGATCTTCAGGAATACTAGTAATTTGATTGTAACTTGAATTACTATGAATGTTATTTATTATTTATTATTATAAATTATTATAAATTAGTTTAAAAATATACATAATAATAAATATTTATTATACTTTATTTTTATTTTTATTTTTCTTTTTAAATAAATCTAATATGAATATATTTACAAATCATTAAGATTTATTAAATCACCAATTTCTTTAGGGATAGAAGTAATTTGATTGAAACTTAAATTTCTACATTTATAATTCATTATTTAAATTTATATATAATTAATAAATAATAATAAATATTATAAATTTTTTCTAATCGATATTTATATATTTTTTAACTTTTTTTTTTCTTTTTTTAATGAATATAATTAATACTTACAATTCAGTAAGATTCACTAAATTACCAATTTTTTCAGGAATAGTAGAAATTTGGTTTCCAGTTAAATATCTACATTTTTAATATAATGTTATTATTAATTAGATTATTTTTTTAATAATATAGATTTTATGATTATCAATAAATATTACAAATATCTTAATATATATATATATATATATATATTATTTTTTATTTTTCATTTTTTTAATAATGAATATAATTAATATTTACAATTTTTTAAGATTTTCTAAATTACCAATTTGTTCAGGTAAAATGGTAATTTTATTATAATTTAAGTATCTATATTAATAATAAATTAATATTATATATTATATATATTATAATAAATTATAAATAAATTTAATAATAAATATTACAAATTTCTTAACATAAATATATACATTCAAATTTTTGAGTAATACTTACAAATTGTTAATCATTGTCAAATTACCAATTTCTTTAGGAATAGTGGAAATTTGATTGTTAGATAAATTTCTATATTATTATTCATTGTTATTATAAATTAAAAATTTATATATATATTAATAAATAATAATAAATTATTACAAATATTTAAACACGCTTAATTTATATAAAATTATTTTTAAATAAATATAATTAAAATACTGACAACTCATTAATATTTTTAAAATTACTAATTTCTTTGGGAATAGTAGTTATTCTATTATCATTCAACCATCTACATTGTTATATACAAATGTTATTTTAATTATTTATATATACATATATATATTTTAAATAAATAATAATTAATTATATAAATATTTAAATATACATATACATACATATATATATATACAATTTATTCTTTTATATTTTCTCATAAAACTACTTACAACTTATTAAGATTTTTTAAATTATAAAATTCTTTAGGAATTGTGGTAATTCTATTATCATTTAAATATCTATGTGTTACACAATTTTTTTTTTTTAAAAAAAAAATAATTAAATTTCATATATATTAATAAATAATAATTAAATATTACAAATATATTTTTAACATATATATATATATATTTATATTTTTATTTTTTCATTTTTTTTTTTTTTTTTTTTTTTTTTTTTTTTTTTTTTTTTTGAAATATAATTTTAATACTTACAAATAACTAAGATATTTTAAATTACCAATTTCTTTGGAAATATCGGTAATTTGATTTCCAATTAAAGTTCTATATTGTTATATATATATTTATTTATAAAAAATTATTAAATATATATTAATAAATACATTATTTTAATAAATAAGATTATAATTTATATTAATAAATATTAATAAAATATTATAAATTTTTTAACCTATATTTGTATATACATAATTTTTTTTATATTTTTGATTGATATATATATATACTTACAATTTATAAAGTTTTGTTAATTTACCAATTTCATCCGGAATAGCCGTAATTTGATTGTAACTTAATTCTCTATATTATTATTAATATATTGTTATGATAAATTAAATTAAAAGTATATTAAAAATAACCTAATCAATATTTTATTTATATATATTTTATTTTTTTTTTTATTTATATATATATTTTAATATTTTCATAAATAAATATACTTACAATGTAATAAGATTCATTAAATTACCAATTTCTTTGGGAATAGTAGTAATTTCGTTTTTGTTTAAATTTCTACATTATTATATATTTTTATGTTAAATTAAATTATATATATATTAATAAATATTAATAAAATATTGCATATTTTTATCATTATCATATATATATTAAATATATATATGTTTTTAAGTATTAATTATATATTTTCTTACAAATAACTAAGATTTTTTAAATTTCCAATTTCAGTGGGAATAGTTGTAATTTGATTATCATCTAAATATCTATATTATTATAATAATTTTTATTATAAATTATTTTAAATAAATATATATATATATATGTATATTTATAAATAAATAATAAATGTTATTAATTTTCTATATTTTTTTGATTAAATATAATTATTACTTACAATTCATAAAGGTTTACTATATTACAAATTTGCTTAGGAATAGTGACAATTTGATTATTACTTAAATATCTACATCATTATATATTATTATAAATTAGATTAAATTTAATGTATATATATAAGTAAATAATAAATTTTTATATATCTCAATGTATATTAACTTTTTTTTATTTTTTTTTTGAATAAATATAATATATACTTACAGCTTATTAAGTATTTTTAATTTATTAATTGTAGTAGGTAAAGTGGTAATTTGATTATTACTCAACCATCTACATTGTTATAAATTATTATTTTTTAAATTATATATATTAATATATAATAATAAAATATCACAAATTTTTTAATATATTTATATATATATATATATATATATATATTTTATTTTTATTTTTATTTTTTGAAAAAATAAATCAAATACTTACAACTCAGTAAGATTTACTAAATTACCAATTTCATTAGGAATTGTTGTAATTTGATTTCCATTTAAATTTCTACATTATTAAATATTTTCATTAAAAATCGTATTAAATTAAAATAAAATAATTAAAAATTTCAGTATTTTTAAAATTAATTTTTTTTTTTTTATTTTATTTTATTTTTTTATATTTATTTATTTATTTATTTATTTATTTATTTATTTATTTATTTATTTATTTACTTATTTATTTATTTATTTATTTATTTATTTATTTATTTTTTATATTTATTTATTTATTATTTATTTATTTATTTATTTATTTATTTATTTATTTATTTATTTATTTATTTAATGATATTTTGAATAAATGATATTTTTAAATAAATATAATTTATATACTTACAAATAATCAAGTATTTTTAAATTACCAATTTCTTTAGGAATAGTGGTAATTTGATTATCATTCAACCGTCTATATGGTTACATATTTTTATTTTAGATAAATATATATATAATATATATATATACATATAATATATATAATATATATTTAAATAAATAATAATAAATGATATGAATTCTTAAATATTTTATGTATATATATACTAATATACTAATATTATTTTATTTTTAATTTTTTATTATCTTAGAATAATTATTATTATTATAAATACTTACAACCACCAAAGATTTTTTAAATTTCCAATTTTATTAGGAATAGTGGTAATTTGATTTTCATCTAAATGTCTACATTATTATTTATATTATTTATATTGTTATTTTATATTAAAAAAAAAAAATTTTTTTTTTTTAATATATTATAATTAATATTAACAACTCCTTATATTTAATTAAAAATATAAAAAATATAAAAAATATAATTTAAGGAGTTGTTAATATTAATTATAATATATTATATTAATTATATTTAATTAAAAATATAAAAAATATAAAAAATATAATTTAATTAATATTTACAACACAGTAAGATTTACTAGATTGCCAATTTCGTTAGGAATTGTTGTAATTTTATTTCCATTTAAATATCTACATTATTATTTTAACCGTTATTTTGGATAAAATAAATATAAATTTTATTTTTTCAACTTTTTTGAAAATATAATTAATACTTACAATTCTTTAAGATTTACTAAATTACCAATTTCATTGGGAATTGTTGTAATTTTATTACTACCTAAATCTCTACATTATTATATATTATTATTATTATTATAAATAGGATTAATTCAGATGTACTTTAAAAAAAAAAAAAGATTATAATTATAATAAATACTAACAACCACTCAAGATTTACTAAATTAACAATATCATTAGGAAAAGTAGTAATTTGATTATCACTTAACCATCTATATTATATATTATATATTATTATTTTTGATGAGAAAGAAAGAAAAAAAGGAATACTTTAATAAATAATTATAAATGGTAAATATTATTTTTTCGTATTTTGAATTAATATAATACTTACAACTCTTTAAGATTTTTAAAAGTATCATTTTTTAAATTACTAATTGTAGTAATTTGATTATCTTTTAAATCACTATATTAATTTTATAATAATATTAATATTAAAAAAATAATAATAAATGTTATATATTCTCTATTGTATATATTTATGTAATTTTTATTTAATAAATACTTACAAAATTTGAAGATTTATTAAATTATTAATTTCTTTGGGAATAGTGGTAATTTGATTATGTTCTAAGTATCTACATTGTTATTTAAAATTAAATATATATTACAATAAATAATATTCAATTATTTAAATTTTAATTATATATATATATATAAGTTTATATATTATATTTTTTGAATAAATATAATAAATAATTACAAACTTTGAAGGTTTTTTAAATTACTAATTGCTTTGGGAATAGTAGTAATTTGATTATTATTTAAATTTCTATATTTGTTATATATTGTTATTTTATATTTATATTTTTTTTTATAATATATATATATAAATTAATATTTTTTAAATATAATTAATATATATATATATATATATTATTACTCTTATATTAATAAAATTAAAGTATTTAATACTTACAAATATTTTAAATTTTTTAATTTAAAAATTTTATTTGGAATTACTTTCAATTCATTTTCTTCTAATTCACTATTTAAAAGTAAATATTAAAAATTTTTAAAAAATTAAATTAATAAATAGATATATATATTTACTTTAATATCATAAAAAAAATATTTTATAATATTTATATATATGATATGATTTTTAATGTACATACACTTCAACAATTTCATTTGTATTATTACTATCCAAACATTCAAGATTTACACATTTGATAGCAAAAATGCTTTTTGTAAATAATAAAACTAACCCTAAAAAGTATGAAATGTATAACTTCATTTTTTTTTATTTTCTTGTATAATTAAAACTATTAATTGTTTTAATTCTTATTTTATACTTTTATATATATATATATATATTATTTCTTTTTATTTTTTTTTTATTTTATTATTTTTTATTTTTTTTTCTATTTTTTTATTTTATTTTTTTCTTTTTTTTTTTATTTATTTTTTTTTATTTTATTTTTTTCTTTTCTTTTTTCTTTTTACTTTTTACTTTTTTTTTTTTTTTTTTATTTCTTTTTTTTTTTCCTCTTTATTTTTATTTTTTACTTTTTATTTCTTAAACTTAATTTATATTAAATGGATTATCTTTATTTATATATTTAACTTTTATTATAACTTCTTTTTTTGGATAAATATAATATTATTTATAAAACATTAAAATTAATTAAGTTATTATTATTCTTTCGGGTACTTCCGATTAAAAGAGCGTGGTTGGTTAGTTGGTAGATTGAACATTTTATTTATTAATTATTATTATTATTCATTACTAATATTATTTATTATTATTTACTATTATTATTCATTACTATTATTCATTCACTCATATTCATTATTAATGGTTATTCATTATTAATGGTTATTACACATAATGGATGTTACACAATAATTAATAATTATGAATTTTGATTATTATTGATTATCAAAAAATATTTAATAAAAAAGTAAAAACAAAATTAAAAAAAATGGAATAGTTATAAACTTTATTTAATAATAAAAATATTTTATTTTATTTTATTTTATTTTATTTTATAATGAAATTTTGAAATAATTATTTTATAAAAAAACTTCTTATAATAAAATAAAATAAAATAAAATAAAATATTTTCATTATAAAAATTATATTATTATTTTTTATAATTTATATATATATAAATATAATAAAGATAATAAAAATAATAAAAAAATAAATAGTAAAGTAAAACAAATGTAATGAAAACTACATAGAAAATGAATTAAAATAAAATAAAATTAAATAAAATTAAATATATTTAAAAAATTTTGAATAAATTATTAATAAATATATAGATTATTAATATTAAATATTATAATTATTCATTTGAGATATAAAAAAAACATTAGCATATTTGATATTTAATTTATTATATTATTTACTTAATAAGTAAAAATTGTATTTAATTTTTTTTTTTTAAATATTATAATTTTATGTTGTATACTATAATATTTTTTATCTATTGAAATTAGTAATTGATTATTATAATAATCATTTAAAATAAATGATTTAATATTATAATATTATTATTATATTTATTATTAAATTTTATAATTTTTTTATTTTTATTCCATTAATAAATAAATATTTCTAGTTCATTAATGTGAATTCATATAAATAAATTCAAATATTATATAAAAAGTATTGAAGTATTGAATAAACAAACAAATAAATAAATAAATAACAATTTCTACTTAATCTCAATATTCTGTTATATGAAATATTTGTATACACTTGCTACATTCTAATTGTATATTAATTATAATAAATAAATAAATTAATAAATATTGGATTTTTATTTTTCCTTTTTTTTCATTTATTTATTATTATTATTATTATTATAATTATTATTATTATTATTATCATTATTATTATTATTATTATTATTTATTATTATTATTATTTATTATTATTATTATCATTATTATTATTATTATTATTATTATTAATATTATTAATATTATTATTATTATTATTATTATATTATTATTAATTATTTATTATTATTATTATTATTATTATTATTATTATTATTATTATTTATTATTATTTATTATTATTATTATTATTATTATTATTATTATTATTATTAATTATTATTATATTTGAATATTTAAATTATAAAAATTAATATTCATAAACATTATTATTATGAAAATGTTTTAAAATAGAATTTAAATTAAAAATATTTTAAAAGTAAAAGGATTAAAAAAATTTAGTCCTAAATAACAAAAATCAATTTTATAAAAGTATTTTAAATATTTTAAAATTAATACTTTAATAATATTCAAAATAAAAAAACAAAATGTTCAAAATGTTCAAAATGTTCAAATTGTTCAAAATACGTATAAAAAGTTTAAATAGCTTATGTATTTATAAACATAATCATAATATTGTATTACGAATAACTAAAACAATTTAATGTATGAATTTGATTTTGTAACTAAATTAATTTAGGTATTTTTAAATTTTAGAATTTTCTATGATGCACAAACAAAAAAAAAAAAGTAAAGAATTTTTTATATTAAACCTAATTAATATAATTAAGAGATTAAATTTTGTAAAATTTATTATAGATAATTGATTTATACAAAATCAGGACCAATATATATCAATATATATCAATAATATATTATAAATATATAGAAGAATATTCATTTTTAATATAAAATTTAAAATAAAATTTGAGATTTTAGTCCCTATACAATATATAAGTTGTACAATATTTAATTATTTAAATAAATAAATAATAAATTAAAATATTTATTTATTTATTTATTTATTTATTTATTAATTTATTTATTTATTAATTTATTTATTTATTTATTTATTTATTTATTTATTTATTTATTTATTTATTTATTTATTTATTTATTTATTTATTTATTTATTTATTTAAAAAAAGAATAATAAAATAATAAAAAAATTATTGTATTCATAATTAATATAAATTTTAATAATTAAAATACTAACATCAATTTTAAGTTTTAAAATATTACATCATAATTTAATAATTAAATATTAAACCAATATCTTCCTGTTAATAAAATTGTTACAACTATTTACTATTATTATAAAATCTCACGTTACACAAATTATTAATTTTTACTATCAAAGTTATTTTTTTTTTTTTAGTATTGTTACAGTTTCATTCACGCATTTTGAACAATTATTAATAATTTTTGTTTGATAATTAATAATGATTGATATTCGTATAACGAAGAACAGCATTATTTTAAATAAAATTAAAATTTTATATCTAAAAATAAAAGTTTTTTTTTGTTTTAATTTTATATAATTCTTAATCTTTTATTTTTATTTTATATAATTATTTATTGAAATTAAAATAGATATTTATATTTTATATTAAAAATAAATAATAAGTTTAATAATAATAATCTAATGAAAAAAAAAGAAAAAAAGTTTCATTATTAATGATTATGATTATGATTATAACAGTTATAGTTACAAATATTTGTATTATATGTAAATAATTAAAATTTATTTTAATCATTATATATAATATTATATTATAATAACTATAATTATAACTACAACTATTGTAATTATAATCATAATTATAATATAATAATATTCTGTATATATATATATATATATATTTTTTTTTTTTTTTTTGAATGTGGTGTATTCACCCTGCACCCCATTGAGAAATGTAAATTAAAAAATACAAAAAATTCCCTTATAATAAAGTTATGTATAATTAAATATATATTTAAAAAAAAATTTTTTTTTTTGTGTATATTTGTGCGTATTCTATTATAAGTCTATTAAATTTAATAATTTAGATATTAATTTAGATATTATTATTATTATTATTATTATTATTATTATTATTATTATTTTAATATAAATATATAAATATATAAATATAATAAATAATAAATATAATAAATAAATAAATAATAAATAAATAAATATATAAATATATAAATATAAATAATAAATAATAAATAAATAAATAATAGATAAATAAATAAATAATAAATAAATAAATAATAGATAAATAAATAAATAATAAATAAATAAATAATAAATAAATAAATAAATAATAAATAAATAAATAAATAATAAATAAATAAATAAATAATAAATAAATAAATAAATAATAAATAATAATAAATAAAATTTGTAAATACACAAAATGAATGTCATTGTTCAAAACAAAAAAAAAGACTTATCAGAATTCTTTGTTCATTTAGATAAGTATTGATTCAGGATAATAAAAATGGTCATAACAATGGGACTTATAGATCCTTTGGAAGTCTTATAGTTGCAACAACTGCTGGAGAAGTTTCAAAAAGCAATTGTATATCTTGTATCTCAAACAGAAGGAGATAAAAAAAAATTAAACACCTAGATTGAATAAAAATAATATAATATAATTTTGATAAGAATGATTCCACCACTACTAAAACTGCAACAAAAAAAAGCAACTTCAACGAAAAAAGCAATTACTAGTACTTCTAAATCCAAACAAACCGAAATATTTTCAACAGATAGTCGTTGTGGACCTGATAACGGAAATCCTGTATATCCAAAAAGTAGAAGATGTTGTAGTAAATATGGTTATTGTGATGATACTGCTGAACATTAAAGTGATGGATGTAGAGGAACTTATAGAAGATGTAATATTGGTGGTAAATGTGATGGTATATATAGTAAATGTTTAAATACTAAAAAATGTTGTAGTAAAATATGATTATTGTAGAACAACAAAATGAATATTGTGGTACAGGTTGTCAAAAAATCTCATGGAAAATGTATTTAAATAAAATAAATAAATAAACCTACAAAAAAATAAAAAAATTTTTTTCTATTAATATTTAATATAATAATAATAATAAAATTATTATAATAACTATTAATATTATAAGAAACTATCTCAATTATATCTATAAATATATATAATGATTATATAACAATATATAATTTATTAATTTATATATAATTAATATTTTTATATATATGAATAATAAAATTTCTATAGAAAAAAAAATTATTAAAAAAAAATATTAGTATCGATAAATAATAATTAAAAAAAATAACAATAAAAGTAAAAATAAAAATTAAAATTAGAATTAGAATAAAAATTCATAAATAAAAAAAGAATAAGAAAAATTAAAAATAAGAATGAAAAAAAAAATAAAAATAAAATAAAATAATAAATAAAATAAAATAAAAAAAATGTATTTTTTGAATAAAGAAATTAAAAATTATAATGAAAAAAAAATAAAAATAAAATAAAAAAATGAAACTTTATTTGCCGTTTCAATATAATTAATTGTTGATACATATTTTTAGTTTATAATTTTATTAATATTATAAATTTTATTTTAGAACAATTATCAATTTGATTATTATAATATATCTTAATTATTAAATATTGGGATTTTAAATTGAAATAAATAAATATATATATATATATTTAATGAATAATAATGATGCATTGAATTTTTTTTATATCTATATCTGTTAAATCTTTTCAAAAAACCATAAAATTCTAATAATAATTATAATTTACCTATATAAAATATTTAATTTTTTAATTATCATTCATTAAAATAATTATTTTTTTGTGATTATTTTTTCTTTATACAAATAAAATTTATTTATTTATTTTTTTATTTATTTATTTTTTTTAAAAAAATAAAATTAAATAAAATTATTTATTATTTAAATTTTTATTCTTACACAAATGTATATGTCAAAAAAAACCTATATATATAATGAAATATATATATAAAATTATAAAATTTATTTTTATCATCACTAATAATACTTTTGTTAAAATGAAATAGTTAATATTAAAAAATACTATTTTATTCTATTATTTATTCTATTAAGTTTAAAGGTAACTTAGAAAATTAATTCTAATTATTATTTCTTTGTTAACAAGTTTAAAAATAATTATCAAATATTTAATATTGTAAATGAAATCAGATAATAATAATAGTCAAGGTACTAAATTTTATATACTTGGCATATTACTTCATTATACTAAACTATCTTTTCTTTATTTATCTGATAATACCTAACTACGATAATCCAAAGTAGAGTAGGTACCATCTAATTATTGTTTAGGTTTAAGTGCTAAGATTACCAAATAAGGTTATAATAATTTTAATATTGTTGATTGTTCTAAAGACCAACATAAAATTCAATTATGGTGGACCTTATTTCAATATTTATTGATATTTATAATAAAAATAATCAACTTATTACCATTAAAAATGGTAGTAAATTACGTCTTTTCTCTATAGTAATAATTTACATGTTTCAAAATGTGAAAAACATGATAAAAAACAAAATATGTTTTAAAATAAGTTCTCTTGGATTATATAACAAATTAAATAAATAAATCATAGAAAAAAATGAATTAAAAAAAAAGAAAGAATCATAAAACCAATTACAATATTACAATATTGAAATTAAAAAATAAATCATTAAAATAAAACAAATATTTTTTTATTAAAAAAAATTAAAAGTAAAACAAAATAAAACAAAATAAAACAAAATATATATAGATTATTTTATTTAATAATACAATCTTTTATTTTAATAATATTATATATATAAGAACATGACTTTTTTATATCAAATTTAAATTAAAATATTTTTTATATTATTATTTATGATTTACATTACTATTAATTAATTTTTATTATTTATTTTTTTTTTTTGGATAATAATAACTTTTTTTTAACTACTTCATACATTTTTTTTGGATTATTCGTAAAAATAAAAAAGTAGAAAAATATCCATTGGTATAAACCCCTAATCCTTAATGGAAAACCATATAGAAAAAATTTTTAAAAATTTGTAACTAACCCTAATAATAATTATTAAACTTTTACTATTAAATCAAATAAACCATTATAACCTATTAATTCAATATCATTTAACTTTTTTTTTTTCTTCGTTAAATTTATTATAATTTTTATTTGTAGAATTTTTATATTACATAAAATAAGAATAACAGAAGAATCATTTTTAATATATTAATGTATTTTTTTTAATGATAACATTTTATATTAAAATAATAGTATTAATATTTACAACTAAACTTTTATTTCCACAATAATTTTTTTTTGGTAAATTTTCCTTCTCTTTTTTAATAGAAAATTTTTCTCTGATTTTTTTGTTTGTTTGTTTCAGGAACGTTAATTTCAATAGATTTTTTTATATTATTCGATCATTATATTCAGATTCATCAATAAATAATTCTTTATCAAGTAACTCAATTTCTTCATCATCCTTTACATCCATGTTTATTATATCTTTTTAAAAATCGTTTAATAATATATTAATTATCTGGAGATCCAAATATTCTTTTATATATGTTAATTTTGGAAGTATATATATTCATATTATTAACTTCTTCATTTATTACTTTATCCCCCTTTTATATAATATACTGTAGGATACTTATTATATTAGTTAATTTTATATTATATAAAAATTTTATTATTATATTAATGCTTGATTAATTCATAAATTTTAAAAATTGTTTTTACTTATCAACATAATTTTTATACAAAAAATAAATAAATAAATAAATGATAATAAATATATAAAATAATAAATAAAACTTATATTAAATTTTTTTTCTTTATTATTTCATGTTTATTAAAAATATTTTTATCTAATTTACTTAATAATTAATATAAAAGAGCATTTAATGTAATAATAATTTGACTAATTTTAATTTTTTTTGATTATAAATGAATTATACTCTTATCTTAATTGATGAATTTTATAAATAATAATAATAATAATAATAATAAATAATAATAATAATAAATAATAATAAATAATAATAAATAATAATAAATAATAATAATGATATTTTTATATTATTAATATATTATTATCTTTTTTTTAATATATAAATAAATGTATATTTAAAAAATAAATGTTTCTGTTTTAAATGCTATAATTTTAATAAATACACCATTAAAAAAAATACAATTTTATAATCAATATATACATAATATTTGATTTTATATATAGGAAAAAAGTAACATTTAATTTTTTTTTTAACTTCATCTCAAACTAATTTTAGAAAAATTATTTATTTATTATTAAAGTTTAATAAATGCTCTCTAATATATAATTAATATTATAATTTATATTTTTTTTGATATTTTAAATATTGAATTTGTTATATTACTTATGGTATAATTATTGATATATATTATCAATAACTAAGAATAATATTCAAATTTTTTTTAATTTTTATATATAATGATTTAAAAATTATATAGAATGCTTTTAAATAAAAGCGAAAATAATTTTTAAATATTAATTTTTTTTAAACTAAAGGAAGGGAGTACACTTCTATGTTTTTATTTATTAAAAAGTCATTAATACATTTAGGTTTAGTACAAATAATTAAGATAGAACAGGAACAAAAAATAAATCTAAAAAAAGTACTATCTAAATAATTTATTATAAATATTTTTAATTAAATAAAAGTATAATAGATTTCTGAAATTATAGTAATTCCTTTAATGAGTACTATTCGGATTTCACTCCGCTTTAAATGATACAATATTATAAAATAAAGAAGTAGCATCTATATTAAAGATAGTATAGTATCCACTAAACACTACCTCGGGGTTATTATTATCATTTCTTACAAAAAAAAAGACTCTGAAGGTCCTGTAATTGCAATAATATCATGATTAGAGATATTATTATTATGTCTTATCAGTTTGACGTCAACGCTCTTGGTCTTGAAGGATGTAAATTTAAGTTTAGATTTGTACTATTGGAATAATATCTTTAGAAAGCTGCAAATAACTGGTACGGTTTTTATTAAAAAAAATCTTCTAACCCCTTTATATTATTGTAAACCTGTTGAATATTAAATAAAAGCGGATATAGATCCGCATTTTAAATATTATTTAAAAATTATTTGCACTAGATATAATTTCTTAAGAAACTAATAGTTAAATTATAAAAGTTCATTCATAAAATTTTAATATCAAAATTTTAATGAAATTTTTATTAAATATATGTATAATAAAAAAAAAACAATAATTTTTAATATTTAGCAATACAGATTTTATTCCGCTGTTATTTATATAGTTTTATATAGTATAAATATTAACAAACTAATATTTATGAGGAACAAATTTCAATAAATAAAATAAACATTAATAGTTAAATAATTTGATAATCATACAAATATATGATTTTAAAATTAAATTTTTAAAAATGAGAAAATAATTAAATAAATTATATATATATTTATATATTATTATAATTATTTATTTATTTATTTATTTATTATTTAATTCTAATTTTTATTTAATTATTATATATTTAATATTTATTTAATTTTTATTTAATTTTTATTTAATTTTTATTTAATTCTAATTTTTATTTAATTTTTATTTAATTTTTATTTAATTCGAATTTTTATTTAATTTTTATTTAATTCTAATTTTTATTTAATTTTTATTTATTTAATATTTATTTAATAATTATTTAATATTTAATTAATTTTAATTTTTATTTAATTTTTATTTACTTATTATTTAATATAAATATTAAATTATTATATTAACAATTTATTATTGTTAATAACATATATTTTTTATTATTATTATATATTTTTATAATATATATACCATTCTTATTTATTTTATTTAGTATATATTTTTAGATTTATCTACTATTAATAATAAGTAAATATTAACTTATTTAAATTTTCATTTATTATTATTTATTATTTATTTGATTTTATTAATTATATAATAATTATATTTATAACTATAGGTTTGAATTTTTTTTATTTATCTTTTCTATGTTCTATCAACTTTATTTCTTTCCATACATTCATCAATTTTCTTTTTATCTTTTCTATCTTTATCATTATTTTCATCTAAATCGGAATAATATTTACCTTCTGTAATTTTTTTAACATGAGGTGAAGTATCCTCTCTCCAGCATTTTATCATTTTACGAGTTTTTTTTTGGCAACCAACATGTGCCCATGTATGACCATGTTCATCTGCTTCAATAATAAATTCATCAAATTCGCCAAATTTAAGAATAGTTTTATAAAGTGCCATAAGATCTGTATCATACTTTGGATCAAAGTCAATATCAGCAGCCATACCATATAAATGGAGACTAGTTTTTGAAGCATGATATCCTAATCTTATTAATTCATTATTAAGTTCTTCACTGCGGTATCCACTGTTAACAATAACAGGTTTTCCATATAATTCACGGATCGGGTTAAGGCATTTATCTACAAGATATTCGAGATTTTTTTTTTCATTTTCTCCTGGAATGTTGGAAACCTTATGACTAGTTTTCAAGAAATTCTCATAAGCAAATTCTTTATATTTATCAAAAACTGAACTTGGATTTGGATTTGGTTGTGGTTGTGGTTGTGGTTGTGGTTGTGGTTGTGGATTATTACCTTTATGACAACATTTAATATCTTTACCATATTTAGGACATTTATTTTTTTCTGTAGTACCACCTTCTTTAAGACAAAGTTGTTCGGTTAAACATTTTCCACTATTATCACTACAGTTTTCTCTTTTAATACAACATTTAACATTAGGACCATCCTTTGGACATGCTCCATCAACATAAAAGTGAGTATTAGCATTACAATCTCCTTTATTTATACAAGTACCACTTAATCCTTGAAAACTACAAGATGATTTAGAAGGATTTGGTTGTGGTTGTGGTTGTGGTTGTGGTTGTGGTTGTGGATTATTACCTTTATGACAACATTTAATATCTTTACCATATTTAGGACATTTATTTTTTACTGTAGTACCACCTTCTTTAAGACAAAGTTGTTCGGTTAAACATTTTCCACTATTATCACTACAGTTTTCTCTTTTAATACAACATTTAACATTAGGACCATCCTTTGGACATGCTCCATCAACATAAAAGTGGGTATTAGCATTACAATCTCCTTTATTTATACAAGTACCACTTAATCCTTGAAAACTACAAGATGATTTAGAAGGATTTGGTTGTGGTTGTGGTTGTGGTTGTGGATTATTACCTTTATGACAACATTTAATATCTTTACCATATTTAGGACATTTATTTTTTTCTGTAGTACCACCTTCTTTGAGACAAAGTTGTTCGGTTAAACATTTTCCACTATTATCACTACAGTTTTCTCTCTTAATACAACATTTAACATTAGGACCATCCTTTGGACATGCTCCATCAACATAAAAGTGAGTACTAGCATTACAATCTCCTTTATTTATACAAGTACCGGATAATCCTTGAAAACTACAAGATGATTTAGAAGGGTTTGGTGAAGTTTTTAGACAACATTGAATATTAGCTGGACCATCACATTTACCTTTTACTTTTACAGTATCACAACCTTGATTATCAACATTAATACAAGTACCTTCTACTCCTTTACATGGTCTACCAACGTAATCTGGTTTTTCGTCAAGACAACATTTAACTCTATCTATTCCTGGACATACATTAGGAACAATTTCAGTACCACAACTTTTTTTAGCAGTATCTATACAAGTACCAGCTACTCCGTTGCATCTTTCATCAACACCTCTTAGTTTTTTAAGACAACATTGAATATTAGCTGGACCATCACATTTACCTTTTACTTTTTCAGTATCACAACCTTGATTATCAACATTAATACAAGTACCTTCTACTCCTTTACATGGTCTACCAACATAATCTGGTTTTTTATCAAGACAACATTTAACTCTATCTATTCCTGGACATACATTAGGAACAATTTCAGTACCACAACTTTTTTTAGCAGTATCTATACAAGTACCAGCTACTCCATTGCATCGTTCGTCAACACCTCTAAGTTTTTTAAGACAACATTGAATATTAGCTGGACCATCACATTTACCTTTTACTTTTTCAGTATCACAACCTTGATTATCAACATTAATACAAGTACCTTCTACTCCTTTACATGGTCTACCGGCGTAATCTGGTTTTTTAGGAACACAACATTTAAAGTCATTACCTCCTGGACATTTTCCACCAATAGTTTCACCACCACTACATTGATTAGTAAATACACAATTACCTTTTCTTCCATCATTAGCTGTACAAGGAATATTATCACAACATCTAATGTCATTTGCATCATTTGGACATTTTCCTTTGTAATAAGTACCTCCATATTTATTACAATTACCTGTAGAAATACAAATACCATTTCTACCAGTACATCTACCATTGACGGCAGCAAAAGTAGATGGTATAGTAGCTAATAAAGTTAATAATAATTTAGAATGGAAATGCATTTTTTTTTTTTTTTTTTTTTTTTTTTTTTAATTTTTTCAATATAAATATATATATATTTATTTAATTTATATATATATATATTTATTTTTTTTATTTTTTTTTATTTATATATATATATTTACTTATATATATATATTTAATTATTTTTATTTATTTATTTTAATTTAGAAAAAAAAATAAATGATGATTTTTGAAGTTATTTAAATATTTTTTTATTCTTATAGATTTTAAAAAAATTTTCAAAGTTAATAAGATAGTAACAATATTAATTTTTATTTAATTTTCCACAAAATTAATTAAAATTATTATAAAAGAAAAAAAAAAATTTTTTTTTCAATTATTAAAAATAATAACAATATTAATTTTGTACAAAATTAAAAAAAAAAAAAAAAAAAAAAAAAAAAACAATGATTACACAAAAATAATTATTTTTACTTTTATAATAATAATGCTTTTTTTTTATTATAAAATAATTAAATATATCTATTAATTTTATTTTATTTTATTTGTTATTATTGTTTTATTATTTATATTATAATAACAATTTAAAAACTATACAAAAAAGGAATATTATTAAAAAAATTTTTTTTTTTTTTGAAATTGTAAATGTCTTTTGTAAAATAAAATATTTGAATAATGAGGTATTATTTTTTTTAATTTTATTATATATTATTAAAATCAATGTAATTCTTTTTTTTTATTCTCTAATATTAAAAAATAAGAACATTTATTTTTATTTATTTAAGAATAAAAATAGAATATATTCTAATAAAACTATACTAATAATCATTCTTATATTTTAATAATTAGTTATTAATAATTTTAATTTTTTTTTTGTATTTATTTCAATATTAATTTTAATTTTTTTTTGTATTTATTTCAATATTAATTTTAATTTTTTTTGTACATAAAAAAATAATGCTTTTTTTTTTTTTTGGAATTGTTCCATTTTTTATTTTAAATTTTCTATTTTTGTATATGCCAATTTTTTTCGAATTTTCAAAAATTATATAAAAAAAAAATTTTTTTTTTCTTATAATTTTGACTTTTCTAAGACAACATTAAATCATAATTAGACCTGTACAATGCAGTAACAAGTTCAATATCACAACTAATTATAATTAGTATCCATAAATGTATCAGCTACACCTTTACATTACATAATTCATCATAATATATATTTATTTTATCCTTAATGGAACCTGGACCTTTGCCAGTAACAATCTCAATATTACAATCAATATAGTATAAGTATTAAATGTTCAATACAAGTACCTTTCCTTTTTATTTTGTTAAACAATTAACCAACATATTTGAGACTGCTTTTCTATCAAGATAACAATTGAATTAATCAGCAATGATGTTATTATTATTAGTATCAATACATGGAATAAAGTACCATATATACCTTGGCTAGGATATGAAGAATCAAACTTCAGTAACTTGAGTCTTTTAATTACAAACATTTAAAATTTTCTATCATCTGTTTATCATTTGAAAAAAAAACACACACATAACTATCAGTTATACCATTAAAAAAAAAAAAAAAAAAAAAGAATATTATGTATTAATAAATATTAATTTATTTAATTTATAATACATAATAACATAATAATAATATATAACAATATTTCATATAAATATTTCAATAATATGAATTATGAAATGAATTAATGAAATGAATTATTATTTCTCTTTAATTTTTATATGTTTTATAAAAATGTTTTTAATTGTGGGGTAATAAAAATGTTTTTAATTATTATCAATTTCTATTACAATTATAAAGATAAATGTAAAATTATTTATGTATTTTTCCATTTCAATTTTTTATTATTTTATTCTTTGTACCCAAAATTAATAATTAATAATTAATAATTATAATAATAAAGAATAATGGAAATTTTTAATTTTTAATAAAAAAAATTTTTTTTTTTAAAAAATAAATAAATCTATTCGTTATTATTTTTTTTATATTATTATAAATATGAATGTTATTCATTTCACCAAATTAAATTATTTTTGTATATTTTTTGTGTAAATTTGTTGTACCACATTTATTTATTTATCTAATTATTATTTATTTATTTATTTATTTATTTTAAGTAGATATCTTATATAGATTTCTATAAATTGTTTAATGATAATATTTTTTTTTATATTTAATTATTTCTATTAAGAATAGAAAGAAAATCAAATAAAATAATTAAAAAATTTTTTTATTTTTATAATACATTATACATAATATTTAATATAATAATAAAAAATGATTACAGAAGAATTTGTATTTTATTTCTTTAATTAAATAAGTTTTAATACTTTATTTATATTTATATTTATAATTCATGTGTCATTTAATCTTTATTTATTTATTTAATTAATATTATTATTTATTTATTTATTTATTTTATAATATCAAAAAAAAAAAAAAAAAGATAAATACTTAATAAATTCATTGATATTGTATTTATAATAATAATATATATATCGTAATGTGCTTCTTTTTAATTTAATTAAATATTTCTTTTATATATATTAAAAATTATTTTATAATAAAATTGTTTTTTCAAATTTTTTTTATTTTTTGAGAAAAGGAAAATAATTTATTTATTTATTTACTATATACTTATTTTTTTATTTATATTATTAATTTATTTATATTCTATTTATTTATTTATTTATTTATAATATTAAAAAAAATTAAAAAATTATTGAGTTTAACAAAAAAAAAAAAAATTTAATTTAGATTTAATAAAAATTTAATAAAAATTTAATTTAAATTTCAATATATTTGTATACATTTGTATACAATGTAATATTGGATAACAATAAAAATTTTAAAAAGTGGGGCATTTCTGTAAAAAAAAAAAAAAAAAAAAAAAAAATTCATTTTCTACTTTAATTTTATTTGTTCAATATTTAATTTATTAACTTGGATACAAAAATAAAAAATCAGGTTTTAACAATTGTAACAACAATAGATTTAAATTGAATATTGAACAAATAACAAATAAAAATTAGAGAAATAATAAATCAATAAATATAAATATATTTTATATTTTATTATTTAAAAAATATTTATAGAAATTATTTGTAAATATCAAAAAAAAAAAAAAAATGCTGTTTTTTTTTTTTTTTTTAACGGAAATGTTGCATTTCTAAAAAATGTATAAAAAAATTTATGTAATTATCTATTAAATTTTATTTTTATATAGTTTAATACACGTTTTGCTTCACTATTTATTATATTTTATTTTATTTTATTTTATTTTATTTATATATATTAAAAAATTTTTTCCCAATATAGAAATATTAAATATTATATACTGCATTATAAAATGTCTTTGGAGATTTAAAAAAAAAATTGTTATAAAGATGTAGAAAATAATAATGAAATATATGAAATATATGAAATATATATTATAAAACTCTTTTAAACTTACCATTTATATACTTTAAACATATAATAAATACTTTTTTTATAAAATTAAAAATATATGTCGAACAAATAATTATAATTATTTTTTTCTGAAATTACTATAACGATATTGAATATTTAACTAATAATATCAAAATCTTTTAATAACTAAATAAATAAATTATTACCAAAAAAAAAAAAACCTTAATATAAATTAATATATATATTAAAAAAGAAGAATTTTTATCTTACAGTGATTAAGAAACGAGATAAAAGAATATTAAGAAGAAGTAATAAAATCAATATTATAATTAGAATTTACAAAGATATAGAATTGATGGAACAAATATTGTTGAATTTATGATTTAAATGCTTATATGAATTAAATTAAATATAATTATTAAATTTTATAATTTTATAATATATAATTAATTTATATTACAATTAAATAAATAAATTTTTTAATATATTTTTTATTAAAATTAAATATATGTATAACTAAAATATATAAAATAAAAAATAAAAAAAAATAAAATAAAATAAAATAAAATAGAATAGAATATATATTTTATCAAAACTTTTAAGTGATTAAAAGTTTTGAAATGGTATTTTTTATAATAATGAGTCACAACATTTATTTTTTTATTATTTATTATTTATTAATTAATTAACTAATTATTTATAATCAAATATTCAAATATTACTTTATATGCAGTAAAATCTAAATAATATATAATAATAATATTTTTATATCCTATTAAAATATAACAAAAATTTAACTTTATTATGAATATTATAGGATAGTAATAATAAAATATTTTTCATTTTATAGTAATATTGATTTATATTTATCATGTTTTAATAAAAGTAAAATATTTTTTTAACTACATTTAATTCTTTATAAGAAAATATTTTTATTATTAAATAATAAATTTGTTGATGAAAATATAATTTATTATATATTAAACTTTTAGAAAATCCAATTAAAAAAAATTAATATATATATATTTTGATTTAAGTGTTTAATAAAAAACTTCTTATTACCTTTTTCAATTTTAATATTTTTATTTTTTATATTTGAAATATTATTATTATGATTGATTAAAATTAATATCAACTATTTTAATTATGTTTATTCATTTGTAGATCATATCAATCACAATATTTTATAATTTTTATCATATTTATTAAATATTTTATGAGATATATTTGGTAAAATATTAAATATATTTAATATTCTTTATTATTCTCTTTTCACAAATATCTTTTTTTTTATTTCCTATGATAAAATAAAAATAAAAGATATAAAATTAAAAAAATCAACAGAACTTTATCATTTCTTTATTTTTTCTGCGGTTATCGATGGTAAAGAATATATTATTACTTATTCCGAAGAAAATAAGTATAGTAAAAGAGAAATTATCGAAGTATTACGTAAAGATAATTCAGTAGATAAAAATATTCTTTCTGAAGATTTTAAAATAAATATTTTTTTTATCTAAAAATTTTAGTATATATACATGATTATATAAATATATAAATATCCATATTATATGTAAATAAATTATTATATAAATAATAATAATAATATATATATTATATAATGAAATAAAATATTATATATTTATTAAAAAGAAATTTTTTTTTCTATTTTAATCATAAAAACTATTAGATTATTTAATTATTAAATTATTAAATTATTTTATTTATATATATATAAATTTATTGATTATTAATTAAAAAGAACCAATTCTATATAATATATTTAATATTAATTAAAAGTATCAATTTTATTTTATTTAATAATAATCATTAATTATTTTTTTAATATAATATATAATTTATATAATTAAAAATAAATGTTATTAACAGTAGATAAAAAGATGGTCCTAGAAAATTCAGAAAGATATAATATTAATTTTATTAAAATTGCTTCTAATTTTAAGATAACTGTTAAAAACACAAACACAAGTAGTATTAATGAAAATAATGATAGTAAAATTAAATAATAATTATGATATTAAAAGTATGTTAATAAATATAATTGATCCACAATATAATGGAAAATTAAACCATCTAGATTCATATTCATATACATTAATTTCTGGAAATATAAATTTTAATTTTAATAATAAATATTTAAATAATTATAAAAAAATTGATAGAATATTAAAAGATCATAATTATATATTAAATTTAAATATAGATATTAATAATTATACTGACTGATTAATAATAAAATTATGCTATTTAACATAATTAATTCATAATAATTGTAAAAAAGTTTATAATTTATGTATTAATTTATTATGATAAATACTATTGGCATGGTATTACTTATGAAGATAATAAAATTGTATATTCATCTTCTTTTGTTAGATATAAAAAACATTATTATATTCGTAAAATATTTAAATTACTAATGAATACTCCACGTATAATATTTAAATATTATTTTTATTATTATTATTAGTTATTATTATTTAATATTTCATTATTATAAATTTAAGAATTAATACAATTTTGTTATTTTTTTTTAAATTATTATTATTTATAATTTTTTAAAATGTTTTTACTGTTTAAACGAAATAACAAATTTAATATTATATAATTAAATTATTAACTTTAATATTTTTATTATCATTTATTATATGTCGAGTGAATTGTGATCATAAATAATTTTGGAAATAAAAAATTTTGTTATTAGTTTTAGCAGCGGCAGACAATACTGGAAATATAGCTAAGAATTCTAAAATTAATAATAGTTATTTATGGGTATTTAATGGTAAAAATAATAATAATAATTTTTAGAGAAACTATAGTAGATATTATACCTGAATTACGTAAAATATATGATAATAATAATCCTTCGGGTCCCAAACTTCCTTAAATTAAAGTAGATAGTGAAGTTGATGATTATTTTCAAAATATATTATATCCATCTGCAATTATAGCAGATAATAAATATTTTAATAGTAATAGAAACCCTAATGATATAATAAATGATTGTTATTTATATGGGAGTTTAACTACTAATTCAATAAAACCAGTAAATATATATTTGATACATCACTTGATGTAAAAATATTATTTCTAAATAATGAAATTTTATATAATAAAATTGCTTCTTATAAAAAAGAAAATGATAAATATGGTAAAAAATACATTTATTATATTTATATTCCTAATGATTTAGAATGGTATAGAAGACTAATAAAAAGAAAGAAGTAATAAAGTTATCATATCCATCATATATTCTTAATATTCATAGAATATATGATGGATATAATAATTTAAGAAGTAAAGTTTCAATTACTATGAATAATACACCAAAAAATAGTAATTTAAATATTAAAATAAAATTAGTAAATAATAATAAATAAATTATTTTCAAATAAAATAAATCTAAAAAGATGTAGTTAAAAATATATATCAAAAGCAAAAGAAATCTTTTCAAGAGTAGGATAGAGATGATATTCTTTTTTTTTTTTCTTTATAATTAATAATAATATTTACTAAAAATGAAAGGTATATATTACATATAATTGTGATGAATTAATATCTAAATATATATAATATATATACATTTTTTTGAAGCAAAATATTATTTTTATAATAAAAAATTAAATAAAAAAAAAAATAAAAAAAAAAGAAAAGAAAAGAAAAACTTTTAAATATTATTAAATATTTTTGATATTTATAAAATGATTTTTAAATCTCCAAATAAAAAAAATATAATAAAGTTAGTTTAATTTATATTATATTATAAATTTAATAGTGTAGATTAATTTCTTAATTAATTTATATCATTTAAAATATTAAAAAAAAATATATGAAAAAAAAAATAATTTCCTTATTAGATGAAAATTTTTCTATTTTTCATGCAATGGAAAAAAAAAGAAAAAAAAGATGTCATTGAAATGAAAAAAAACAAAGGACAATACGTGAAAAAGAAAATAAAAGTAAAAGAAATTGAATATGTATTTTTATATTTTAATTATAATTTAGATTTATCTATTATAAAAAAAAATTTACATTTTTCAGAATAGAAAATAATGATTATTGATGAATTTTTAAATATTTGAGTATATATAAAATTATAAAATTTAAATAAATAAGTTAAAATAATATAATGAATACATAACTATTATTGTGGCTTGAATAATTATTTTAAATGTATTACATTAATTCAAAACCGTATTATATACAAAATTTAATGTAATACATTTAAATAAAGATTCATCATCGTATAAACGGATTTTCAATGACAATTAAATAATATATTATTTTATTAAATAATAAAAAAAAAAAAAAAAAAAGCAAAAAAATAGAATTATAATTAATAAAATTATTAACCATCCATTTTTATTGAATTAAATTTTTAATTTGTGGTACAATAATTTAATTGGATTGATAATATATTTTTATAGGTATATTATCAATATATTATTAATATATCAATAATATATTAGTACTCTATAATATAATATATTATAATCTATTATTTTATAAATGTTTTGTAATACTATACTTTTACCCTTATTTTGTATTTTATAATATATTCTCAATATCAAATAATAAATAGTACATACATATAATACATAATAATATGTAATATAAAATATAAAATATAAAATATAAAATAAATTTTCTTATTTTTTTTTTTTTCTTCATTTTTTTTTTTCTTCATTTTTTTTTCTTTTTTTTTTTTTAATAAAAACAACAAAAAAAAATTAAAAATAAAAAATAAAATAAAAAAAAAATAAAAAAATAAAATAAAAAAATTAAAAATTAAAAATCAAAAATAAAAATTAAAAAATTAAAAATCAAAAATCAAAAAGAAATCAAATAAATAATAAATAAATAAATTAATAAATAAATATATCAATGACATCTTTTAAAAAAGTTATTCTTCTTCTCTGTGCTTCAACGGTATTTGCTAGTGTTGAAAACAATGTATTAGAAGGTTGTAAAGACTCTTTTCCATCTTTTGAAAAATATATTTTGAAAGATAGTGAATATTACACCCATGAAGATATTGACAGCTTTTGTAATGTATTTAATACTAAGAAAAGTAAAAAATTTTATAACAATCCTATAGAATCTGTTTGTTATAATTATTTCCTTAATAATGATTATGAAGAATCTGACTTTAATTATGAACAATTAAAGGAAAGTGGTGTTCTTCGTAATTATGAACTTATTTCTTCATTAGAGGTTAAATATAATCTTGGTAATTTACTTTGTTTTGAACATAATCAATATAATAACTTTTACAAAAAGGAATGTCCATATTTTTATAATCTTATTAAAAATGGATTTGAAAACATCTATGATAAATCTTATTTTAATGATATTAAATATAAAATTTGTCGTAGTAAAGATTGTTTAAATAATGTTGTTCCTTTTTATGAAAGTTTATTATCTTCCTATAAAAATAAGGAACCTGTAAGATACGATTTCCGTATTATCTCAAAAAATGAAGCAGAAACTGTCCAAGACTTTATTAACTTTTTAAAATCTGATAAATGTGTTAATTATGAAAGCAGTTTATATGATGGATATAATGAAAAATGTGGACAAGGTTATGGTTTTTGTAATGAAAGTAGTATTTACAGTTGTTGTGGTAAGAATGGTAGATGTGGCTATGGTGAAGATTATTGTGAAAAAAGAAATGGTTGTAATTCCGATTATGGTATTTGTGTATCTGCCGATTACTATTGTGGTCCAAAAAATTATTATTTAGTATGTCAAGCTAATGAATGTTGTGGTGAAAATGGAAAATGTGGTACAGGTGAAGAATACTGTGGTACAAAATGTCAAAGTGAATT
>MCFG01000262.1:50000-96407 GCA_002104895.1 Anaeromyces robustus | reverse complement strand
GATTTTTTCGATATTTATAAAAAAAATTTTTTTTTTCAATATTTTATAATATAATATCTAATCTATATTATTTTATTTAATTTTTAGTGTTCTCGGTTTAGTTTTTTTTTTTTTTTTTTTAATTTTTTAATTTTTACTTTTTTTATACTTAATTTTTATTTATTTATTTTGAGGATTAATTAAATAATTAAAACTTTTTTTTTAAACTTTAAGAAAACTGTATTATTATTATTTTTATTTTTTTATCTTTTTATATTTTAAATTAAAAAAAATAATAGGATAAAAACTTTAATTTTATATATTTTATAATTTATAATTTAT
Organism: Anaeromyces robustus; assembly: GCA_002104895.1. Classification (NCBI taxonomy): domain Eukaryota; kingdom Fungi; phylum Neocallimastigomycota; class Neocallimastigomycetes; order Neocallimastigales; family Neocallimastigaceae; genus Anaeromyces; species Anaeromyces robustus. Next base: position 96,086 of record MCFG01000262.1, on the reverse strand, counting down.
ATATTGCTAAGCCTTTATTTTTATTTTTTATCCAATTTCTATAGTATTAAAGTAAAATATTATTATTATGACATTTTGTACATTTTGTCTTGTTTTATTTTATTTTATTCTATTCTATTCTTTTTTTTTTTTCTGTTTCATTCATAAATAAACATTGTTTTAAAATTAAAAAATATTTATTAATTACTAATTAAAAGTTATAATAATAATTTGTCATTATTAATAATTGTTATATATTTATTTATTCTAATTACTATAAAATAAATATAAAGTCATTGTTTAAGAAAAAACATAATGAAAAGTTCAATACATTTTGAATACAAATAGATTAGAAATATTATAATTATAATTATAATAATGTTACAATTAAATATAACAACACTATTATTTATAGTGTAGCAAATTAACAATAATAATAATGGTATTATTATTATTAAAAAAATTAGAATTAATTTTTATTCTATTATTTTTGTATTTTATTTTTCTGTGTATTTTATATATCTTTTTTTTTTTTATATTATATATTAGTAGTTTATATTAATTGTCTAATTTTTCATTTAAAAAAAAACTCAAAGTAGAAATAACAGTAATAATTATAATAAATATTTTACAAATATATTTTATTATTATTAATTATTATCATTAAAATAATAATCTTATATTGTAATTATATGGTGTATAATTAAAAAAAAAGATAAAATCTAATAAATATATCTTAATATATTAAATAATAATAATTACCAAGATATTTATTTACTATTTTAATATTTATTAAATTTATTTATTTATTAGATTTTATCTTTTTTTTTTAATAATAATAATGGTAAATAATTAACATTGGTAATAATAATAATTAATATATTCTAATCAATAATTAATAATTCTTGGTAATTATAAATAGATAATCCATCTTGGTATTAATTATTATTTAATTATTTTCGAAATATTTTTAGCCCATGTTTTAGTCACTATTATTTTTGTTGGTATTGTTATTTAAATAATAATAACAATAATAATTAATATTAATAATAATAATATTAATAATAATTAATAATTAATAAATAATAATAAATAATTAATAATAATAATAATAAAAAATAACAAATAATAATAAAAATAATAATAATAATTACCAATATTTTTTTTTTAATAATTAATAACATTGTTAATTATTATATTATTATTATAATATTATATTATCATTTATTAAATAAAATATATAATATAAATGAATTTTAAATGTAATAAAACACAAATTAAAGTAAATATAAAAAAATGAAAAAAAAAAAAAATTAAATTATTAAATATGCTACAATTTAAAACAAAACAAAAAAAAAGAATATTTCACCCATTCAAATAAAAAATTCAGAAAAAAAAAATATTATATTATTATGTTTATTATTTTAATAATATTAATAATAAAATTATATATTATTTATTTTAGATATTATTTTTTTTTAACTAGTTTTCTATACAGAAAAGAAAGTGTATGAACATTATAATTTATTGTTTTAAATTTAGTTTTTGTTTTTGTTTTTATTTTTTATTTTTTTAATTTTTATTTCATTAAAAAAAATTATATACAAATTTAAATTAAATTTCAAATTTTATAAAATATATTCATAATATATGTATTTAATTAAATTTAATTATATTAATGTTATAACTAATTCTTAGAAATCGAAAAAACAAAAAAATTATTACTAAAATATTTATTATATAGTCTTTTAATAATAATAATAATAATAATATAATAATAATAATGATTATTAAAAAATAATAATAAAATTATTATTATTATTATTTATATATTATTATTAGAAAATATAAAAAGAAAAATTTAAAAAAAAAAAAAGAATATATTAAAATAATATTAAATAATAAGATTGTTGAAGTAATATTAATAAATCAATAGAATCAATAGAATCAATAGAATCAATAGAATCAATAGCATAAACGCAATAACTTTTTTACTATTATTTTTTTTATTTTTATTTTTATTTTTAAATAAATAAATATAATAAAATATTAAAAAGTATTTTAATAATATTACATTGTTTAAACTTTATTTTTATTTGTTTTAATTTTAAGATTGGTTTTTATATAAGATATACAGAATATACAGAATAGATAAAATATAAAATACAGAATTAATAATAATATTTAATAAATTAATAATAATAATTATATATATATAATAATAATATATACCAATTTAACATTTATTTATTATTTATTATTATCATTATTATTATTGTTATTGTTTTACCAATGAATTATTAATATTATAATTTATTAGCTGATGTAAGATTACATACTGAGGGTAGACGTTATGAATTGAATATGACACTTTACCAATTAGCAATACTTCTTTTATTTAATAATGGTGATTCTTTTACTATTAATGAAATTGTAAATTCTACACAACTTCCATTAGTCGAAGTTTCTCGATTTTTAAAGGTAAATTATAATAATAATAATAATAATAATAATAATAATAATATATAATAATAATAATCATAATAATAATATTCTATTTGATGTATTAAAAATGTAATAATATATATATAATATTAATATTGTTATTATTATAGGCATTTATAGACTTAAAGTTATTAGAGGCATCAAATACCGATTCATTAGATACAGTTGTAACCTTTAATAAGAACTTTTCAAAGTAAATTTATAAAAAATTTATATATATATATATATATATTAGTATTTTATTTATTAATTGAAATTTAAATATACAATTAATAAACATTAAAAAATAATAGCAAAAGAACTAAAATAAAGATAGGTATGACAATTGATAATAGTCAAGAAAATGAAATTACTCGACAAGCAGTAGATAATGATCGAAAACTCTTCTTACAGGTAATTAAATATATAAATAAAAATATTTAATAAATTATTAATTCATTTATCCATAAAATACTTATTATTATTATTATTATTATTATTATTATTATAGGCTGTTATTGTAAGAATTATGAAATCAAAGAAAGAATTACAACATACTATATTAATTAAAGAAGTAATAGAACAATCTAAAAATAGATTTGTACCATATATTCCTGCTATTAAACAAGCTATAGAACAATTAATCGATAAACAATATATTGAGAGAGTGAATAATGATTATTATGCTTATATTGCTTAGTTTTCAATTTTTCCTTTTATATACCTTTATTTTTACTTAAAATTTATCAATAGAATGATATTTATATAAATTAAAATTAAATGTATTTTATAAATAATAAATAATAATAACAAAAAAAAAATAATAATAATAATTAAGCCATTAAATGGTAAATTTTTGTCAAATTATGTAAAAAATTTTATATAGATATTAAAGTAATTTATATAATTTATTTATTTATTAATTTCATATAGAATATAATTTTATAATAAAACAAAAAAATAAAAAAAAAAATAATTTAATAAAAAATAAAGAATAATTTTAAAATAAAATAATGTTTTAATATTTCAATAAATTTTAAAATATTTATTAAATCAAATCTTATTACTTTATTCTACATTTGTATACATTAATATGTGAAAGTTTGTAGCTGATATTTAATAAAATTTCTTTTATTAAATATCAGCAAATAATTTTTATTTAGATTGATTTATATATTTTACTGTCTACAAAAAAAAGTTTATTTTTTATTACTTTTCTATTATTTCTATTATAAATATATTTTAAATGGATTGTTTAATTAAGAATAATATCTAAAAAAATAAATATATATATATTTATATAGATTTGAAAAGTTAAGAAAAAAAAAAAAAGTAAAGAATAAAAATAACTTTAATATAATAGAAATAAAAAAAAAATATATATATAAATTAAAAAATTAATAAGATAATTATTTAGAAAGAAAAAAAAATAAAAAAGAGGTATACATTTTACTTTATTTTATTTTATTTTATTGTTTTAATTATCAAATTTTTTTATAATAAATTTATTAATTTTATTTTTTATTTTATCTGTTTACAACTTTTATTTAAATATAAATATTTATTACTTAAATTTACAAAACAGAAAATAAATTAAAAAAAGAAATAGTTTTTTTTATTAAAAAAAAAAAAATAAAAAAAAAAAAATGGTACGGATTCAAACAAATATGTTTTCAGGTGCCCTTATGTGGGCTTTCCTTCCAAAAATGGCTACAAATTTTATTCAAGCTCGTTATTATGAATGGAAATATGCACCAAATTCGCCTTCAAAACCAAAACAAGGTTCACCTAAATATAAAAGAGATTATAAAAAAATTCATATTTTAGTTATTCTTGTCTATTTAATATATAACTTTTATCAGGTAAGAATTGAGTAACATTATTTATAATATTATTATAAATTAATTAATTTAAAAGAAAATGTTTAAATATTATAAATTTTATAAGTATATGAAAATTATAAATTTTTATTATATTATACTGAATAAAAAGAAATCTAATCAGATTTTTAATTTTATTATTTTAAATTTCTTTTTTCTATTATTGTATAATTTCCAATCCTATTTCTTTGTAATCATACATTAAAAAAAAAAAAAACTGGTTTAAAAAAATAATTAATATTAGTCAATGTATCAAACACCACGTCAACCCACTTTATATGAAACTTTAAATGTATCAAAAGATTTTACTACTCAACAATTAAAATCTAATTATAGAAAATTATCACTTATGTATCATCCAGATAAACAAGAGCCAGAAAATATGGCAGAAGCCCAAGAAAAATATATTTTAATTCGTAGTGCATATGAAATTCTTCAAAAACCAATTCAACTTAAAGCTTATGAAAAATTCGGTATAACAGCTTTGGAATGTAAACATTGTAGTACTGAAAGAGATTATTTATATTATATGATTCCAGCATACGTTATGCATTATGCAATTACAGGTTTAGTTCTTTTTATTTTCTTTGTAATATTTGGTAAAGGTTATGGTAGATATTGGCGTTTCTTAGTTTATTTTGGTACAGCAGCTTTTGAGGCTAATATTTTGATAGCAGATCATGATCCAATTTCATTTTTCCTTCCAAAATTGCTTGTATTTGAAAAAATTGAAATTATTCGTCAATTAAATGTTACATTCTTTATTGCTTTAACACATATTGGTCCAGATTTGATTCCTGAAAAGCATACCAATGTAAAGAAAAGCTTAAAAGAATTAAATAAATTAAGTATGGCACTTGACAAACAATATGCAGTACAATTTGTTCAAGGATATGAACCATTTGAAAATAATCCAGAAGCATTAAACTTATTACAACGTACAATGGGTAAATTAGCAGCTGATATTAGATTATTTGAATTTAAAGAAGTTCAACAAGTATTTGAAAATATGAGAAAAAGTAAAGGATCAAACAATAAATCAGCATCCACAAATAATAATAATACTAATCATGCTCCTGAATCTTCTACAAATAATACCAAAAAGCGTAAATAAAATAATGATCATATTAAGTATTAATAAATAAAAATATTAAAAGAAGTTAGAAAAAAAATAAAACATTTTAACATTAATAAAAATCTTATATATATATAAAGAATAAAATATAAAATTATATTCAAAAAATATAAAATTATATTCAAAAAATATAAAATTATATTCAAAAAATATAAATAAAATAAAATAAAATATAAATAAAATAAAATAAAAATACAAATAAAGTAAAATAAAATAAATTAAATAAAAAAATTGTTGTATAAAAAAAAAAAAACTAAAATCAATAAATAATAAATAATTAATACTATTTATAAATAAAAAAAGAATAAAATAATGTTAATATTTTTTTTTTTTAAGAATAATAATACAAATACTAGTTTTAAAAACAGAAATTATATATATACATATTATAAATATTTAGTTATTATTATATATTTTCTTTTTATATATATATATAATAGTTAAATTGGTTTAAATTAAAAAAAAAGTGGTATTTTATTTTATTTTATTATTTTTTTAAAGAATATATATATTAAATATATATAATAGTTAAATATGATTAGATTTGCTAATAAGTTTGTGATTGAATAGAAAAATTAATTAATAATGAGTAAAAAGGATGATATTATATGAATTAAAATTTTCTATTTATAGGTTATATGATTTTTTTATATTATAATCAATTATCTGTCTATAGGATATATATTATAATCAATTATCTGTCTATAGGATATATAATTTTTTTATATTATAATAAATTTTCTGTCTATAGGATATATAATTTTTTTATATTATAATAAATTTTCTCTCTATGGGATATATAATTTTTTTATATTAAAACTAATTTTTTTTTTCTTTTCTTTTTACATAACAAAACTTAATTCTAATAAATTAACAATTGTTTCATATCCTAAATTACTAGCTAAGGTAATAGCTGTTTCTTGGTCTTCATTTAAAATAGTAATATCAGAACGATGTTCAAGTAAAAGTTTTACTACTTCAACATATCCACATTTACATGCACAAATTAAAGGTGAATCACCGTATTTTCCTTGACCATTGATATTAGCATGATTATTTAATAAAAGTTTTATAATATGTAAATCACCATTTGCACATGCAATATTTAATGCTGTATCTTGATTGTTATTTTTAAGATTTGCATCTGCTCCATATTGTAATAATAAATGTACTATATCTTTATTTTTATTTTGACAAGCTAAAATTAATGGTGTTTCTCCAAATTCATCCATTCGATTAATATTAATTTTAAATCGAGATAGTAAATCTTTAATAAATTGAAGATTACCATATTGAATAGCCCAAATAAGAGCTACAAAAATATCTTCATCATTTAAATTATTTTGATATGACTGATCGTTATTATTTTTTCTATATTTATCATAATTATTGTTAATGTTATGATGATTAGTAGAATTAGAAGTAGGATCACTTTTATTTCTTGATATTTTAATATTATTATTCTTATGTGAAGTACACGATATAGAAATATAATTAGTAGAATGTCGATGAATTTTATTTTTAATTTGATTTTTATTATCATTATCTTTATTATTGCTTTTTGGATTTTCATTTTTTTCTTTAATCGATTTAGATGGTGATCCATTATTATTTTTACTTTTAAAGAAACTTTTACGTCGATTTACATTACTACTTTCCGATTTATTAATGGTAATTATTTCTGAGTTTTTATTTTTATTACTTTTATTACTTTTTTTATTTATATTAGTTAAAGCATTATGTACAACATCTACTGTTTGACACTTGTTAATTTTAGATGAATGATTATTTTCATTCTTTTGATGATTTGAAACAGCTATGGCTTTACTTTTAACTATTGGGTATATAATATGTGGTGATGTGTTAAGATTTTCATAGATTTGATTTTTATCATTCTTATTAAAAATAATATCATCATAATTATAAATATTATTATATGATTTTAATATTTCTTCATCATTACTAATATTATTTATATTATCATTATTATTATTATTGCTGTTGTTATAATTGTTATTACTATTGGTGTTATTATTTTTAATATGATTATTATTGTGTTTATGACTATGATTATGATTATTATTGATATCGTTACAAATATTATTATTTTTGTTAATGTTATTAAAATTGCTTTCATTGTTGCTATTTTTTTCAGATAAAGATAAGTTATTTAATAGATTATAAACTTTTTTATACGTAAGATAGTTATTATAAATGGAAAGAGTAGATGGTTCAATACTGTCAGGAAGATAGAGGAAAATATATTTAAGAAGTATTCGAACAATCTTTTCATATCCAAATTGATATGCGTATTTCAAAGCTGTATTATTTTCATTATCTTTCAAATTAACATCAACATTATTTTCTAATAATAAAGAAACAATATCTTCATGGCCTTGAACGCAAGCTCTAATTAAAGAATTTACACCACAATTATCTTGAGCATTAACATCCGCATGATAATGGAGTAAAAGTTTAACTAAATTTAAATCACCTTTCTCACATGATAGAATTAATGGTGTTTCACCTGCATCATTTTTAATTTCAACAGAACAACCATATTCTAATAGAATAGAAGCTAATTTTTCATCTTGCTTTATTATTGTATTTATTAATGGAGATATACCATGAATATCTTTTATGTTGGTATTTGCATGATGTTGTAATAATATTTCAACAGCTTTTTCTTGTTTACCTTCAATTGCATATGATAAAGGTGTAAATTTATTTAAATCGACCTCGTTAACTTGAGCATTAAAATCTATTAAAAGTTTCATTATAGATTCATTTCCTAAGTTACTTGCTATCATTAATGCTGTTTGTCCATAATTATTTTTTATATTTGGATTTGCATGACCTTGTTCTAAAAGAATTTTTACTATTTCATAATAATTTAATCTAACAGCCCAATTTAAAGAAGTTTCATCATAATTATCTAATAAATCTACATTTATATTCTTTTGATTCAATAATAATTTTAATAATGATACTTTATTATTTCGACAAACAGTATGTAAAGCTGATTTACCACTTTCTGTTTTATAATTTATATCTACATTATATTGAATTAATAGTTTAATCAATTCTTCATTATTATTTTGGCAAGCACAAATTAATGGGGTATCCTTGTAATTATTTAATATATTCATATTTATAATAGGTGAATGTTGTAAAATAAAACGAACTAAATTGACATCATTATTTTCACAAGCAATAACAAGTGAGATTAGTTGATTTTCATTATCTTTTGTAGGAGAAGATTCTACTGAATTTGAGGAATGCTTTAATAATAATTCTAAAACTTTTTCATATCCTTTTTCACTTGCAATACTTATAGCTGTTTCTCTATAGTAATTTTCAAACATAATATCTGCATTATGCTTCAGTAATAATTTAACAATTTCTATTTGTCCTGTTGAACATGCTAGTATTAATGGTGTATTATTATCTTCATTTGTACAATTTATATTTATACCTTTTTTTAATAAAAATTCAGCTGTTAGTACATTTCCAAAATAGCAAGCAAACATAAAACCAGTATTTAGTAATTCTTCATCTATGATATTATTTAATCCATTGTTTTCCAAATATTGTTTTATTTTTTCAGAGTATTTTATACAACACATATAAATAAATAAATTCAATTGACTATCAATACTTGAGTTTATATTATTATTGGTATCGGTATTAATAGTTTGATTTGAAGTAAATAAATTAACTTTATTACTATTCTTTTCTAATAGAATAAATAATTCTTTGTCAGTTAATTTTACATTTCTTTTTTTTAATATGATTAAATCAAGGATTAAATTTTGTGTTGGTTGAAAATATTTAATTAATAATTTCGTTGTTTCATATTCATTATTTTCGAATGCATATTGAATGGCTGTTTTTCCTTTATTATCAATTACATTTAAATTTATATTATAAGATAATATTAATTCTATAACAATATCTTTATAATAACGATAGTTAACAAATTTATTTTCATATCTTACATAATATATAAGTAAATTTTCTCCTTGTTTATTTTTGAAATTTATATTGGCTCCATTTTTTAAGAGAAAATTTATAATAGCTTTATCTTTTTGTTCAAATGCCTCCAATAAAGGAAACCTTCCTTCTTCAATTTCAATATTTATATCAGCTCCGTAGTTTATTAAAATTTGTAATATATTTAAAATTAAATTTTTTTCTTTTTTATTACTTTTCTTTAAATAAAAAAAAGAATTCTGAATAGTATATATTAATGGATTAGTATATGTTATATTATCATTTAAATTTATTTTTTTATCATTTAAAAAGGTATTTATAGAATTGACATTTCCTTTATGGATTAATTTATTTAATTCGTCATAATTATTTATATTATCCATTTGAATATATTCAAATATATATTATATATATACTATATATAATTTAATTATTATTTTAATTAAATATTATTTAATGTGACTTATTTTTTACAGTAATTCTAGATAATTTCTTATATGATGGGCATTTTATAGTGAAATAATAGTATATTATATCAAATGTTTTTTTTAAAAATACATAAATATTAAAAAAAGAAAAAAAAGAAAAAAGAAAAAAAAAACTTATAGGTTCAAACAACAAATATTAATTTAATATTATAAAAATATTTTATAAAATTAATTCATATAACAAAAATTAATTTAATATTATAATGGGTAATTTTATAGAATGAATTCAACAAAAATTAATTATATATTATAAAAGTTTTTTTTGGTGTAAGGTATGTATTAATATACTATAAATATATTAATTATATAATATTTTAATAAGCTTTTGAAATATAAATAACTGAAAAAGTATAATACATATAATCATAATTTATTAATAAATTAACTATTGTTTAAATTATTAATATTTTCAAAAAATAATTATAAAAATTTTATAATTTTATTGTGGAATAATTTTGATAAATAAATAAATAAATAAATAAATAAATAAATAAATAAATAAATAAATAAATAAATAAATAAATAAATAAATAAATAAATAAATAAATAAATAAATAAATAAATAAATAAATAAATAAATAAATAAATAAATAAATAAATAAATAAATAAATAAATAAATAAATAAATAAATAAATAAATAAATAAATAAATAAATAAATAAATAAATAAATAAATAAATAAATAAATAAATAAATAAATAAATAAATAAATAAATAAATAAATAAATAAATAAATAAATAAATAAGCTAAGTATTACAGTAAAAATAAAAACAAATATTTTATTAAATATTATTTTATTAAATATTTGACAGAATAATTTTGAGAATTTTTCTTTTATTATTTCCATATCTGTAATAATTAATAAAGATATGGATATAAATTTTTTTTAAAAAATTTTTTTCTTTTTCTCTTTTTTTCTTTTTTTTTTTTTTTTGAAAATATTTACATAATTTTAGAAGAATAAAAAAAAAAAGAAAAAAAGAAAAAAAAGTGTATCTTTTATATGTAAATAAAAGGACTTTTTTAAACAAAATCAGTAAAATATTATACTATTATACATCTATAAATCAAAATGTACATAAATTTATATTTTATTAAAATGAAAATTCGATGTTCAGTTGTAATATTAACAATAATATTATTGATATATTTTGCATACCTTGGTTTTGCACCTAATGACTGGATAAAATTACCAAATTTTTTAAAAAATAATGATGGAGTCTTACATTTTATAATATTTTTTATTACAACTATTCTTCTTAATTATTTATTAATATTTTCTCGAACTTTTCTTTATTGGACAGCATGTTTTATTTTAATGTTATTATGGTCTGTAATAAGTGAAGTTATACAATCACTATTTCCGGTAAGGGTTTTATTTTATTTTTTTTTATTTAGTATTTGTTTATATGATATTATAATTGACTGATAAATTTAACTTAATAATTATTAAATTATTTTTATTTACAGTACAGAGATTTTGATGCCAAAGATATAATAGTATTAATAATATTTTTTTTTTTAAATTATAATATAAACAATTTTAAATTTTGAAATTAATTTAATATATTTTTTTTTTATTTTTTTATTTATATATATATAATAGGCCAATTTATTAGGAACAACAACAAGCTCATTATTGATATTAATTATCCGTATAATAAAATATAAAATCAAAAATAAGAAAACAGAACCTAATACAGAAAAAGATAATATTCTTCTTGTATAATAATATCAATAGGAATTATCATTTATATAAATGTTATATATACCCATTTTTTTTCAAATTTAAATAATATTTTTTTTTTATTTTCAGTAATTATTATGAGATAAACATAAATGTAAAATTTTTATAAATATTTAATATCATATACCATATAAAATTTCAAATATTAAATACCTAATTTTAAATTTTATTATAGAAATATTAAATTCATAAATATTTTAGTATTTAACTTTAATTAATATTTCAAGTATAGTTATTTTTTTATTCATTTACATTTTTTTTAATTTCAATTGGTTAATTTAAATAGTAAGGAATAAAATAAAAAAAAAAAGCAAAACCATAAAAATAATAAATATAATAATTTTTACTATAGCATTTTTATTATTATTATTTTATTAATATTTATAATTTTTATTGTGTAAAGAATAATAATATATATATATATATATATATATTTAAGAATTATTGTTATAAAACAAATTTAATATATATCTAATATTCTGAAGAAAAAAATTTTTTTTTTATTTTAAATATATATATATATATTTTAATATATTTAAGATATATATATTTTGTATATTTGCAAAATTTATTTATTTATTTATTTATTTTGTTTTTTAAATAAAAACACATTTTATTTTTTTAAAAAAAATTTTTTTTATTATTATTCTCCTTTTAAATATATATATATATATACAATTAATTGTTATTTAAATAACTATTGTTATTTTCATCGTCATCATCATTATCATCATTATCATCATTATTATTGCTTTCATTATTATCAGTTAATCTTAATTCATCTACACTTTGACTAATAATTTCAGCTGAAAAACAGCGCTCATAATTCTTTTTAAAGGTTTTAGATTGCATAAGAGTAATATTACTATTTCTTCTTGCACCACTAAATTCACCCATTGTTTTATCTATTGGTGTTGGAATAATTGATGAATTAAGACTAACTGTTGAAGATAATTCATCATCTTCAAAGAATTGATTAATAATTAATCTAATAATTGAATATAATGGTGGAATAGCTATAACAGTTTATAAATTCATGTTAATATATATATATATATAAATATTAAAAAAAAAAAAAAAAAAAAAAAAAAAGAGAAAGAATTAATAAATGTTTCTGTAAAACTATGCTTTAAGTAATTAATTTATTACCTTCCCATGGACTAAGTGACTTAGAGAGAGTAGATTTAAGATCTAATGGAATATCACTAACATAATATAGGAATCTAGTACTAACACTACTATTTAATGTTCCTCTCATAATTGATTGTTCGATTTGTCTTACAAAGTATGAACCTTTAATATAAATATATATATATATATGTATATATATGTGTTCAAATTTTTTATTACAAATTAATACATATATTTTTACATTATAAAAAGTTAAAAATTAATTTTTAATATATAAATAGTACCTTCCATTTCAATACCAATACAATGAGAGAATTTTCTTCATTGAAAAATATATATATATAATAAATGTAATAAATGTATATATTAATTAATAAGTGATAAGTGTATGACTATTTAAATTGGCTTAATAATATATAAAACTATTATTATCTTATATAATATATATTATTTAATAAAAATTTCAAACCTGTAAAAGTTCAATAAAACTCTATCTTGAAGTAATGTACCTTCACATGTTAAAACAGTACCAACATGAACTTCTCTACTACAAATTTTAGCAATTTTTTCAGGAGAAATTCCAGTTTGTGCAATTGGACGAAGATCATCATTTGATTGTAAAAGAACGTGTGATGGTAAAAGAATATCACCTCTTTTACCAATTAAACCACCAGCTTTACCAACAACTGATGAATATTATTTTATTTGATTTTTAAAAAATTTTTTTTATGATTATAATTTTATAGTTTTAAAACCGATTATTTTTATCATAATGGATAATATATTAAGATATAAATATTATTAATAAATAAATAGTTATAATAATGAGAAATGAAAGTAAGATTAATACTATACCATTCAAACTACGAATAGCCTTTCTGTATAATAATGTTAAACAATGAACAACTTCTTCAGCTTGATGTCCAAATGCAAAATCAACATTAACAATTAAATGTCTTTTTGGTTGTCTTAATTTATTCATTTGAATATTTAAGTAACTATCACAATATTTAATATTTAATTTTGAAGGATCTATTAATTGCACAGAAATACCAGTTAATTCCTACATAACAACAGCAACAATAATAACAACAATAATAATAATAGTAAGAGTGGTAATATATTATATTAATAATAGTAATTATAATAATAATTATAATAATATAGTAATAATTATATATTATAAGAAGAATAATAGTATGAATATTAATAATAATAAGAATATTAATATTTAAATATAAATGATAAAAAAAAGAAAAACTTTATATATATATATATATATATATATAATTATTATTTATTTTTATGATTATTTACTTCTTCGAAGAGAGAAAGGATACCATTTTCAAATTCTTCATCCATTCTTTCTTGAGCTTTATCTGGAAATTCTCTTTATATATAATATAGAATATAATACATTAATATTTATTAATAAATTATCATATTATATATATAGAAAGATGTATTATTACTTTAAATAAAATTGAAGTATTATATATAATAAATCTTCATCATTTACAGGATTTTGCTAATAAAATAAATATAATGAATAGTTATGTATAATTATTTTTTTTTATTTATATATTCTATTTTTTAATTATTAATTTTTATTTATAATTTTTTTATTCAAATTATAATAATTATTATATACTTCAACAATTTCTGGATGTTCTTTCCTTCCCCATTCTAATATTTCATCCTTTCTTTTGTGAACCCATGGAGAAACAAGATTTACAACAGAATGAGTATTACTTGAAATAATATCTACAATTAAGTCATCTGTATTATAATTCTATTTTTTTAAAAATAAAATTAATAAACAGAAATATAATAAAAAAAATAAAGAAAATTAAAGAAAAAACCAAACAAAAAAGCAAAATAAAATAATAATAATAATAATAATAATAATAATAATAATAATAATAATAATAATAATAATAATAATAATAATAATAATAATAATAATAATAATAATAATAATAATAATAATAATAATAATAATAATAATAATAATAATAATAATAATAATAATAATAATAATAATAATAATAATAATAATAATAATAATAATAATAATAATAATAATAATAATAATAATAATAATAATAATAATAATAATAATAATAATAATAATAATAATAATAATAATAATAATAATAATAATAATAATAATAATAATAATAATAAATTATCAATAGATAAAAAAATAAATAATTTTATATAATATTATTGTATAGCTTACACCAAGAAGTTTTATGGTTGCATCTCTAACTTTATCAATCCATATTTCACTAACATCATCAAAACTGTCAGATGGTTTATCAATAATAATATTATAATCACCATGTTGATATAAAACATTCCAAATATTTTCTAATGTTTTTTCACCCCACAAACTTAATTTAAATTAAATATATTAAATTAATTAATATATTTTATAATATAATATATATTATTAATAATTAATATTTACTTTCTTAATCCTATTTTTATTTTGTTTTATTTTATTTTTTGTGATAATTTTTTTTTTTTTTTTTTTAATTATATATAATAATAGAAAATTTAAATATAAAAACGTAAATATAAGTAAGATAAAAATAAAAGATATATATATATATAAATAAATTTAAAACATATATATATATTTTTTTTTTATTTTTTATTTTTTCTTTTATTTAAAAAAATATTTACCTTTAATATCATTAGGTGTTAGTTCCTTAATTTGTGATAAAATTTTTTCTTGCATTTCATATGTTTCTTTAACCCCATTTAAAAACTCTTCTTTTGCATTATACTATATTAAAATTTAATATGAAATAATAAATTTAATATTCAAATTGAAATTATATACATTAAATTTTTGTGTATATATTTTTTGTATTAAACGCATAGTTACTAATAAACTAATATTTCTTGGATTTTTCGATAATAAATTTCTTAATTTTCTTGATTCAACGGCGTGTAAACAAAGACAAGTCATGAGATCAATTACATCAGTTTGTGCATCTCTTAAAAGAATGAAAATTTTTCCATTACCTAAATTCCACGTTGACCTTCTTCTACAGATGGTTTTAACATTTCCTGTATTATTTTTTTTCATTTCATCCATTAAAATCTTTTATAATTATTATTATATAAAAGATGAGATGTAAAGTTTTTGTTAATATTATTTTAAAAAAATTTAAAAATAAAAGAATAATTAGATTATATATATATTTACTGGAATAATTTTAGTGGACATAACAATTGTACTGGTAGAACAAATATTCATTGGTAAACGTTTAATAGCATAAACCCATGCACTTGTTTCAAGTTTTGAAGTTTTAACATTTGGATGAATTGCAGGTTTCATCTTTATATAAAGTGTTAACAATTTTTGGAAATTTAGGTTTTTTTCTGATACACTATTGAATAAATAAGAAAGAAATGCATCAAAATTATCTAATTTGTTTTAATATTTATTTTAATATTTATATATGAAGAAAAAGTATTAAACTATTTTGTTTTTATTAAAAATATTTAAATAGTTTATATATAATTTTATATTTACCGAAAATATGTTGTTTAACTCTTAAAGAACGACCTTATTGTAATTATAATAGTATATTAAAATAAGCATATTAAAATATGAGTTTTAATTATTAATATTTATTTAAATATACATCTATATCTCATTTTATATTTACCAACAGCAGTTGAGAATGGAAGTTCGTGAAGAACCAAGTAAATGAAATCATCACCTTTTAATTGAAGGCAACGAGAAGCACAAGTAGTTGAAACAGTACATCTTCTTGGTTCATCAAACAAACACTTTTATGTATATAATTATTAGTGTCGGTTAATTTTATATTTAAGGAATTATCTTTTTAAGTTACGAATATAATGCACTTACACTTCTTTCACCAAAATAAGAATATTTATTGATTACTGTTCCAGATCTTCCATTTAAATAATCACGATATGCCTTTTGAATAATAAAATAAAAAATGATATTTTAAAAAAAATATTCCATAAAGGTATAAAATTAATGTCATTATTATATTACTATTTAAATATTTTTAAATAAATTTACATACAGTTCCTTCAATTAAAATATAAACATCTTTTGAAATATCACCCTATTATAAATTATTTTTTTTATTTAAAATAATTAATAAATCAATATATATCTCTGATGTATTTTTATTTTAAATTAATGAGTTATAGATATTTATTAATAATACTTTTCTAAAAATTTCATGGTTTGGTTGAAATATTATTTCTGATACTTTAGAAGCAATTTTTATTAAATTACTCTCAGATAAATATTTAAAATGAGTAACCTTTTTTTTTTTTTAAGAAAAATAAATAAAATAAAATATTTATTTATTTTTTTAATTAATACTATAGTTACTTTTATTTTTATATAATATATTTATATAGAAGTAATCGATTTTTATACTTTTTTAAGGATATTTATATAATTTGCTATTGTATCATTAAATTCAATAATACCAGTTAGTTTTAATTCAGCCATGTTTTTTTTTTTTTTTTTTTTTTTTATATTTTATTAATCATCCAGAAAAAAACAACTGATGTTTTTTTATTAACAAATAAAAAAATTTTTTTTAAATATTTGTAATATATAATATGTTATAAAATGATTTATTAAAAATAAATACAAAAAAAAAAATTATTGATATAAATTTTAAAAGAAAAGAAAAAAAGAAAAGAAAAAAAACAGAATATTTTTTTTTTGACATATTTATATATTTTGAAATTTAAAAATAATTTAAAAATTAAATTATTTGAGTTAATTAGATGATTCCTAAATATGGTATCTATTATGCTTGAGATTTTATTACTTCTTTTTTATCATTAGTCACAGTTTTTAATTCTTAATAAATTATTATATTAATATTATCATGTTATTTATTAATATTATATTTATGAAAAAAAATTTCAAAAAAAAAAAAAAAAAAACTATTAATTAAAATATTATAAATTAATAATAATTAAAGTTTTGAAATAATTTTTATATAAATTAAATTTTTATATAAAATAAATATAAAAGAAATAAAAAACATAAAACTTTAAATTTAATATTTTAATCCTTTCATTATACATAAAAAATATTTTGTCAAATGTCTCATTAAAATAATAAAAAAAAAAATAATATATAATAAATAATTATAATATTTATATATATATTGAAAAACAAGTTTAGCATATTAATTCAACAAATACATATATAATATATATTAATAAATTTTATATAATAAAAGATTAAAGCATAATTTTTATTTAAATAAAAATAATAATTATATATTCAAATTCAAAATTTAAAATATCATTTAATTAAATGAAATCAAAAGTATCAATGATAAGATTAAACTTTTATATATAAAATATAATCAACTAATCTTTTTATTACAATAAATATATTAATAAATCCATATTTTTTATAAAAAATTTCTGGAATATACGAAATACATTTAGAAAATATATAAAAGTGAAATATATTTAGAAAATATATAAAAGTAAAAATCATTTATAGATTGTAAATCTATAAATCAATTAAATAATGATTTAAATCAAAAAATTAATAATTAAAAATTATTATATAAAACAATAAAAAAGTATTACTTAATAATAATAATAATAATAATTATAATAAATAAAATTAAATAAATAAATATTTAAAAAATATACTAAAAAAGAAAAAATATATTAAAAAAGATAAAAAATTATAATTTCAAAGCATTTCTATATTTTATATCATAAATTTTTAATAATAATAAAGTTAAAAAAAAAAAAAAATGTCAAATAGATATTCATTGAGAATGGATCAACCAAGACCGGTGAGTTTTGATGGTAAAAGGGTTCCTACTGTTGAACGTTATGTTAGAATTGAAAGAGATTATAGTCATGGTGAATTATGTCAATTTAATGTTGAATTTCCACCATTATTAGCAGGAAGAATAGAGAAATCTATTTTTATAGATACCCTAACTTTAATAAATCAATTATTATACGATGCTGAAAGTATATCGTTTATGAATTGTTTTGATATTTTACTATCTTATGCCACAATGTATACCCTCGATTGTTGCTATGTTACAACTTATGAAAAAAAATTAAGAAAATTAAGTGAAATGATAGCAGAACAAAATCGTATTATATATGAACCTAAAGGTTTACATATAAATGTAATTATATTAAATTTGTATAATATAAATTTATATATTAAATTTGTATAACAAAAATCTTTTATAAATTAAAAATTAAACGTATTTGATAAAATACTAAAAGTATTAATTTTTTAATGTATATACAATATTTAATTAAAAAAAAAGGATCCTAGAGAAAATGCTTTTTTATTTGTAATAATCAAATTATAACAATTATAATAACTATATTAAATATAATTATATTTTTTTTTGAAATATATATATAAATTATATTAATTCTTTTTTTTTATTTTATTTAATAATTATAGCTTGAAATATGTGTACAAGAATAAAAATTTAATATATAATTTGCTCTTAATGAAATTAAAATTGTATAAAAACAAATTTATATATCAATTCTCTCTCAAGTAAAAAATATATAAATTATCAATGTAAAATTTAAATTAAATTGAAAACAAAAAACAAAAACGATCAAAAACAAAATAATTAAAAAAAAAAAAAAAAAAAAAAAAGAAATATAATAATATCTATTTAAAACAATAATTTTAATTTATTTAAATGCTTAAACATCTAAAAAAATTTATAAATTTTTATTAAATAATAATAAACTATTATTAATTTACATAATTTCATAATATTTTTCGTCATTTATACCTTTCTATTGTTTTCTATATTAATGATTATTTATATTACAATATGTTATAAATAATTTATATTTATATATTTATTATTGAAATAACATTAACAATGGTAACAGTATAATTCGATTAAATTAAAAAAAAAAGAATCATTGTATTTTAAATTTATATAAAAATAGATATTTTTTATAAATTTTTCTTCCGCATTTATTATACACATATATATCAATTAACCTTTTTTTTTAAAAAAAAATTATAAAGGTATATCTTTTTTTTTTTTTTTTTAATATTTGTTTCTTTCAGAAAACTACAGTAATTATAAGTAATTAATAAATATTGATATTTATAATAACAATTAAATAATTAAATGCTATTAAGAATTTAAAAATGAAATCATGTGATTTTTTTGGATTTATAACATATAAAAATGTAATTAATAAATAAATAATACATTATTGGAAAGTACATTATGTATTATCATAATCCAATGATATTAATGTTTATTATGTCATTTTATAGATTAGTATCCAACAAAATTTTAATTTTTTAATTGAATGTATTATACAATTAATAAAATAATATATGTTTTAATAAAAATAAATCCATTTTATATAAAAATTCTAATAATATAATAAAATAAATTGTATAATTAATACATATATAAAATATATATGTATTAATTATTTATTATATTTATATATATTTTTGTTCAATCAACAATAATTAAAGTAAGCCATCTTAAATTTCATTGGGTAAATTTTAATAACTATTAAATAATATATATAAACTAAATGATAAATTATATATTTATTAAATGTTAATATATATTAAATTATATTGTGATATACATTATATTTATTAAGATCAAAATTTATAAGAAATATTATAGTAAATAGAAAATATTGATTTAGTAAATAATTATAATCATAGATAATATTAATGTATAATAATTTATTAATATAGAATTGTTTAATAAAATGGATCAAGTATTATTTTAATTATAATAAATAAATAATAATAATAATAATAAATAAATTAATAAATAAATAATTAATAAATAAATAATAAATAAATAAATAAATATATAATAAATAAATAAATAAATAAATAATAATAATAATAAAGAATGTTATAAAATTACAAAATTTATTTAAACATTTCGATAATAGATAACTTTCTATATAAATGAATACATATATTAAGAAATAGATAAATTAATAATTAGAATAATAAATGAATATATTTATAAATTAATAAATAAATAAATTACTAATTATTAAATGAATATTTTATAAATAAATAAAAAATATATAAATTAAATTAATAAATAAATAAATATTTTTTAAATAAATATTAATAATTTTTATTGATTTTTGTTGATTCATTTATTAATTATTGAATTAAATAATAAAAAATTTTTTTATCAAAAACAATTAAGAAATTTTTATATTTATAATTTTTTTTTAAAATTTAGAATAATAATTTAAAAATTCTAATAACTAAAGATGTCTTCAAACGCTAGATTTAACGTCTTCCCAACTAGAATGTATGAATCAATAATTAACAATTAAATAAATATTTTTAACAAACTTTATTATATCATTATTATATCATTATTATTAAATATTTAAAAGTTAAACAAAAAAAAAAAAAAATGAAAACAAATCATTATTCAAATTATTAATGCTGGAAATCTTAGTTATTAATTATGTCATTTGACAAGTGAAATTTATTTTTGTGTAATTTTATGAAATTCCAAAAACTAAACAAAAAATACATTTTTATAAACATATTTGTATTTAACCTTGTTTATATAAAATATACGGGAAATAATGTTATTAAAGAATAAACAATATATATAATATCTATAAATGGATTTTTATAAGAAACTTTACAGTGTTTTTTTTTTGTTTTTTTGCTTGAAAAATTGAAGAAAAATTAATTACAATAAATATATTTCTATATGAAATATTTATGAAATAAGAAAATTATGGATACTGAATATATATATCAAGATATAAATATGAAATTTTCAACATAATTTTTTTTGACATTATTTTTTTTTTATTAATAAAAAAAAAAAAAAAAAAGAAATCAATAATTAATATCTTTAAATTTAAATAATTTAAAATATTAAATATATAGGGCCCTTACCAACATGAAATCTAAGTTGAAGGGTGCTCAAAATGGTCACAATCTTTTAAAGAGAAAGAGTGAAGCTTTAACTAGACGTTTCAGAGAAATCGTTAAGAAGATTGAAGAAGTAATTATAATATTATAAATAAAGTTAATTATATAAATTTTGAATTAAAAAAAAAGTATATTAATATGAATTATAATTTAATTTATTTATATAATTTATTTTATAAAAATATTGTTTAATAGTCAAAAATGAAGATGGGAAAAATCATGCAAGTTGCTTCATTCTCTCTTGCCGAAGTCGCATACACAACTGGTGATATTAGGTAATTTTAAAATTCATGTTAAATATATATATTTTAATATTTGAAATTATGTATAAATATTAAAATTAATTTATTAAATATTTTAGTTTTCAAGTTCGTGAAAGTGTAGCTTCTGCACAACTTAAAGTTCGTGCTAAGTCTGAAAATGTTTCTGGTGTTCAATTACCAATTTTTGAACACTACATTGATGGACAAAATGGTATATATAATAAATGAATTATAAATTTTTTTTATAATAAAAGTATAATATGTTTAATATTAATAAATGTATTTTATGATAAAAATTTTATTTTTTTTTTTAAAATTTTATTAAATTTCAATAGCCTTTGAATTAACCGGTTTAGGACGTGGTGGTCAACAAGTTCAAAAATGTAAGGATACTTATATTAGTGCTACCAAGGTTTTAATTGAATTAGCTTCATTACAAGTAAGAATAATAATAAATATACTAAACATTTTTATTATTAATTATCAATACAATATACAATAGTTCAATAAAAATAATAAATAATAAAATAATAATAAATTATAATAATAAAACCTTTTTTTATTTAATAAAATTATAAAATAAAGACTGCCTTCGTCGTTCTTGATGAAGTTATTAGATTAACTAATCGTCGTGTTAATGCTATTGAACACGTTACTATTCCAAAATATGAAAATACTATTGCTTATATTATTTCTGAATTGGATGAACAAGATCGTGAAGAATTCTTCAGGTAAATATTTTTATATATAAAAATATATTTATTTTATATTTATATTTCATTTTATATATGTAAATAATACTTTTAACTATAATAAAACATTATTAAAACGTTATTTATACATTATTAATCTATTATTAATCTATTATTATTATTTAAATATAAAGATTAAAGATGATTCAAAAGAAGAAGAACCAAGGTAAGGAAGCTGAAGAAAATAAGGCTATTGAAACTGGTGAATTAAAGAGTAATTTAAAAAAGAAATTAATAATTATATATATTTTTAAATGTTTTTATTATTGTTATTATTTATTTATTGATTGATTGATTAATTATACATTATTTAATGAATATTAATACTAAAATTATTTATTTTTATAATCAAAATAAATTATATAAAGCTGGTACTCAAAATATTCTTGAATCTATTCGTGATGAAGATGTTATTTTCTAATCATATCAACCTTATTAATTAATAATATAAAATAATAAAAAAAAAAACTCTAATCATAAAAATCAAAAAATGATCATATAATAAATGAAAGGATAGAGCATATTAATATTTAATAATACTATAAATATTATTTTTTAAAAATATTTTGATGAAGAAGTATATAAACATCAATATATTTTTTTAAATGATAATACAAGATGTTATACATCCTTTTTAATATAAATTAAAAATTATATTTAAGAAATAAATTATAAATTTTATTATATGTTAAGTAATAATCAAGTACAAAAAAAAAAAAAGATAAAAATCAACTCATAAAAATATGCATTCAAAATCTTAATAATAATAAAAAATATTAAGCAAATAATCTTAATAAAAATAAAAAAAATAAAAATATAATACATAAAATAAAAAATTAATATAATTAAATAAATAATTATAAAATAAAAATACAATAAAAATAAATAAAAATAATAAAAAAATAAAATAATTAAAAAAAAAAAAAGAGTTTCTTATTAAATTATTATAATAATAAATTAAACTGAAATAGAATAAAAGGAAACAAGAATTAAAGTTTACTAAAGCAAAGGGCTTTAAAATAAAAAAAATATTAATTTTTTTTTTTTAAAAAAAATTATAATAAAATTTTATAATAATAAAAAAAAAACTTTTTATCTATCACTTTGTATAACATTTCTTTTTATTAAAAAATTTGTTTTATTATATATATTATATTTTTTTTTAATTAATAATATTGTAATAATTATCACGTGTAAATTTAATCTTCTTTTTTTTTATTATTTTAACTTTTGATTTAAAGTTTGTTTGTAAATTATAAAGTAAAATAGAAAAATATAATAATAAAACAGTTATTATATTATTATTGAAATAATAAATTATTGTATTGTTATTCTGGGATAAATTAAAAATTTTTTGTTTATTAAAGGATTAATTTTTTATAAAATTTAAAATTTAATTGTTGTTGTAAAATAATCCAGTAAAAAAACCTTTTATATATTTAATTAATATAATATTCTTTTTCTAAGCTCATATGCATTTCATTTAATAATAGTAATATTAACAATAAGGATTTATACTTAACAAATAATAAATAAAAAAAATCAATGAATAATAAATAGTAATGATTATAATATTATATTAAATACTATTACTATATATTTCATATAAATTATAATCTGAGTAATCTTAATTTTTTAAACCTTCTTTTGTTTAAATTTTTTATACAAAAAAAATTTTTTTATTTATGAAAATATTAATCATTAATATTTTCAACATTATAACTAATTAAAAATAACAATAAATATATAAAACTAAATATTTTTTTTTAACATAAAAAAAAAATAAAATAAATAAAAGTAACAATAATAATAATAAGAAGAATAGAAAAACATTGATATTAATTAATTATGAATGATTTTCTTAATATAATAATAACATAATTTTATTTTATTTTATTTTATTTTTTAAAAAAAGATTGGAGTAGAATGAATACCAATACTAGTTCATCATATTCACCAATTAATTCCATTACATCTACAAGTATTTCCACAAATTTTAGTAACTTTTTTAATATTACTAAAAAAAAGAATAGTTTTAATCTATCATCCTTAAGTAATAAAAATAATCATAATCATGATAATAATAATAATGATGATGACATAAAAAAGTATTCTAAGGATAATTCATCATCAACAAATGAAGATAATTATTTCATGAATATAACAGATTATTCTAGTGATTCTGAACTTTTTGATTCAATAAAAAACAAATTAAGACGTAAACATATTGGTTTAAATTATAGAGATTCAATAATAAATAAAAATAGATATGAGAATCTCATATATGTAGAAAGTGTTTCAAATAAAATTATTGTTAATAAAACATTAAAAGGTAGTTATAGCGTTGATAATATAGGTATAAATAACTTTAATGATAAAACAAAGGATAAAAATAACACTAATACTAATAATGAGAACAATAATAACAACAACAGCAATAATAATAATAATAATAATAATAATCCATTATTTAAAAAAGAAATTAATTTAGAATGGAGTGAATTAAATATTGATAAAAAATTATCAATAAATGATACCATACCAAAATTTCCATATAATAATACCAAAATAAAGAAAGAATCAGAAAAAGAATCAGAACTAGAAACCGAATTAATGATAGAATCAGAATCTGTATCAATAACAAAAACAAAATCTAAATTTGAGTCTGAGTCTGAGTCTGAAATAGGAACAGAAATTAAAATTGAAACTGTAACGAAATCAGAATCAGAATCAGAATCAGAATCAGAATCAGAAACAGATACCATTACCGAAATTGAAACAAGATCAGAATCAGAATCGGAAACTGATACAATTACTGAAACAACTTCTAAAGAAACTTCAAAAATTATAACAAATTTGAATACAGATTATAATTTATTTAAAAGTAATTATAAAAAAAATCAGAGTAACTTTAATAATAGTAATATTAGTAGTGGTTATATACAATCTTCTATTGAAAATGATCAATCTTTTTCATCTACTAATAATGATATAGATATTGACAAAGATAATAGAGAATCTTCAACTGTTTCAATTTCAATATTAAGTACTACTATGAAAAATACTAATCTTAATAGTAATTCTTTATCTATTTCTAATTTAAATGATACCTATGATATATCTGATGATAAAGATAATAATACTGATGATGAAGTATATGATGAAAATGATATTAATTCAACCAATAATACTACAATTACTACAAATTCAACTAGTAATTCTATTAATAATTCTACAGAATCTTCTGTATCAGATATTGATTCAATTATATCTAATACAAAAGATGTATCCATTGATATTGATACCATTACAACAACAACAATATCAACAGATTCAGCATTAAAAATAAAAGATAATAATAATAATAATAACAATAATAAGAATAATTATAATAATAATAATAATAATAATAATAATAATAATAATAATAATAATAATAATAATAATAATAATAATAATAATAATAATAATAATAATAATAATAATAATAATAATAATAATAATAATAATAATAATATCAATATTAATACTAATACTAATACTAATATTAATAATACTAGTAATAATAATAATATACCCATTTCTAAAAAAAATAATTTAAATAATAAAGTTATTGAATCTAAAATTAATGTATTATCAACACTTTTAGTTGGAAAAGAACAAAAAAAACAATATAAGTCGAATAACTCTATAGATGATAGTTCATCTTTTGTCATTGATAATCTAATTACTTCAACTTCTGAAATAACAGATATAGATACAACTGATTATGAATATCCTATTAATTCAATTAATAAACCCCCAATATTAAATTCTAAATTGTCTAATATTTCTAGTAATAACAAAAATTATAATATTAATATAAATATTAACAATAACAACAACAGTAATAATAGTAATAATAATAATTATAATAATAATAATTATAATAATAATAATATTACTATTAATAATATTAATAAAAATGATAATGATAATAATAATGATGATGATGATAACATTTTAACATCTAAGAATGAGATGAATAGTCAGAAATCAAGTATTATATATAAAAATGACTCAATAATGAATGAAACCATATCATTTAATGTAGATGAATATGAAATTGAAGTTAGTGAAGAGAGTTCAAATATTAGTAGTACAGATGATTTAAATTTAATAGATAATAAAAATGAAAATTATATAAATGATAATAATAGTGATAATTATGACCGTAAGAAATATTATATTAATAACGATTATGAAGAGAGTACCAGTTATCATTATGATAAGAGTGATGAATCATTTTCATATGAAGATTATACTGATATATCTTCCACAACTCCTACAAATACAAATTTGGATGATAGTAATAATAATGATGATGATGAAGATAATGAAGATACTTCTGATACATCAATATCTAAAACACCAACTCCAACTCCAAAATCTATGAATATTATTAATTCAATATTTAAATTTAGTAAAAGTTTAATAAGTTTAAATAGTAATTCTAAAAATACTAATAAGAACAATAATAATATTAATAATTTTAATAGTGACGGTAATAAAAGGAAAATTCATAATAAAGAAAATATTCAGAAAACAAATAGAATAAAAAATTCAAATATAATCAATGATATATTAAAAGAAAATTATAAAGAAAATAATAAACAAAAAGGAAATGAAGTTATTAATGTAAAAAAAAAAGAAAAAGATAATAATAAAGGTATTAAAGAAAATACAGAAATTCAAAGTCAAACAGGAGAGGTTATTACAGATAATGAAAGTTATATAAATAATAATCTTAATAAAGCTGAAATAGAAACTGAAATTATATATCAATCAACAAATGTATCAATTAATGATACATCATCAATGCCATCCCAGAAAAAAGTTTCTTTTGGGAAAATGAATAAAAATCCATATAAAAATAGTTTGGAAGTTATTAATGAATTGGAGGAACATTTATTAAATTATAATGAAGATAAAGACACTTCAGAGAAAATAGAAAATACAGAATCAAATATTATTAGTGAAAAAGAAGAAACAAATTCTAATTTAAATTATATGCAACAGGATTATATGAAAAATGATATTAAAATCAAAAACAATATTTTAAATATTATTAATAATAAAACTAATCTCAATGATATTGAAAATAAAAATAATAATATAGTATTAAGATTGGAAGAGCATCATAAAAATAATTTGAATAATAATGATGATGAATCTTCAATGCTTGAATTTTCAGATGAAGATGACAGTAATGAAAATTCATTTGATAATAATGATGATGAAGATGAAAATGATTATGAAAAAGAATATGATGATGAAGATGATGAAGTTGACGAAGATGAAGTAAATGATGATGATAGTGATGATGATGATGATGATAATGAAGATAATGATGATGATTATACCACTGATTATGATACCAATGATGAGAATAATATCAGTACTAAAAATGATGAGGAAAAAAATGATAATTATCAATTGATTAATAATAAGTACTATTATAATAATAAAAATATAAATTCAAATATTAAAGTAGAAATGGCAAAACCAAGTGATATATATTCTATAAATATTTATAATAATGATATGAATAAAAAGAAAAATGAAGTCGATTATCAAATAGGTAACTTTATAATTAAATATTTGATAAGAGTTATATAAATAATTATATACTTAATTTTGTTATATATTAGTATTATATTATCATTAAAACTTTATATATTTTTATATAAATATAGAAAATAATGAAATCAGTGTAATTCAAAATAACTTTTTAGAAATCTCAAAAATTATTGATGAAAGAATAAGTTTAAATAAAATACAAATTAAAGAAATAACAAATAAACGTCTTTTTAATAAAGACAACGAAAAATTATTAAATAATGAGAAAGAAGAATTTAATAATTTTGAAAGTGATAAAAAATTTATAGCTGATATGAAAGATAATATTGATGAGTATAACAATAAAGAAATAATTGCGAATGAAGAAGAAATATTAAATAAATCTTTTTCCAATGTTGACCAAAATTTAATAGTTTTAGCAAATTCGAAAAAAAATAATGAAATAATAAAAAAAATGGATAGTATAAAATTAGACATAATAAATGTTTATAATAATAATAGTACTAATAACAATAACAATACAAATAAAAATATAAATAACAACAATAATAACAATAGTAATGATAACATAAATAATAACAACAACATTAATAACAGCAGTGATAGTAGCATCAATAAAAACATCAATGATAGCATCATTAATAATAATAACAATAATAATAATAATAATGATGATGATGATGATGATGGAAAAGATGATAATAAGATCAACCCAATTAATAATGACTTAAATGGAGATAAGGCAAATAATAAATTAGATATAATAGATGATAAAGAAAATATAGGTATTATATTATTGTTTTTATTTAAATATAATAAAAATTTGTTAATTAATAATATATATAACTTATATTATAAATATATATATATATATATATATATATTGTATTTAATATTTTAATAAAATAAAATATTAAAATGCCAAAAAATAAAGAAAATGCAGTACAAAAAGTAAGTGATAATTCAACATATTGTGATTCTGAAGTTTCACTTTATAACTTATTTAATGAAAATAATCGTAAAGAAAAATTAAAAAATAATATAGCTCAAATTGATGAAATTGATTCAGAAATAGCTAAATTAAAAGAAAAAACTAAAAAATTAATAGAAGATAATAATAAATTTTTATCCTTAAATGTAGATAAATTAATTTCAGACTCCATTTTAGTAGAAAAAGATAGTAATATTATTTCTAATCATATTAAATCATCATTTGTTCCTGTATCATTAAAAGAAACTAACAGTTTATTAGATAATAGTAAAAAATCTTTATTTAATAGTTCAAGTTCTGTTACTATTAATGTTTCATCCGAGCCGTTATATTTAAATAATAAATTAGATAATAATAATATTAAAAATTTACCAGTAACTAATATATTATCAAATGGTTTATGCTATACTAATGAAATAAATATGTTTAGAAATGATAATTCGGTGAAAAGAAAAAAAGAAAAAATTAATAAAGACAAAGAGTTATCAGAAATAAAAGATTTAAATATAAAAGAAGAAAAAAGTAAAGAAGAAATTAATAATAATAAAAATAATAATGATAATGATAATAATGATAATAATGATACCGTTAAAAAATCAGAAAGTTTAAATAATAACGAAACTCTTATAACATCTAATAATGAAAATACAAATAATAATAAACTTATAGATGCGACTATTAATAAAACTAATGTTATTGATGATAATAGTCATTCTAATTTTAACGATAAAAATAATGATAAATCCAAAGAAAATAATAATAATAATAATAATAACAATAATAACAATGAAAATATTAATGGAGCTGAAAATATTACCAATGAAATGGCTAATAAAAAGAATATAATAAAAAATAATGATAATATTAATAACAAACAAAAAGAAGAAGAAATTAATGATGTTAATTTTGAAAATAAAGAAAAAACTAACATCATTACTGATGTTGAAACTACTGATATTTTAAATGACAATAATAATAATAATAATAATAATAATAATAATAATAATAATAATAATAATAATAATAATAATAATAATAATAAAAATAATAATAATAATAATAATAATAATAATAATAATAATAAAAATAATAATAATAATAATAATAATAATAATAATAATAAAAATAATAATAATAATAATAATAATAATAATAATAATAATAATAATCAAATAGAAGAAATAATATATAATAATAAAAATAAAATGGATAATTATAATGATAAACTTTTCAAAATAATAAAAGAAAAGGAACATTTAGAATATCGATTTAAACTTGAAATATCCCAATTTAAAAATCAAATGGAAGTAGCAAATAAAGCCATCAAGAATTTTCAAGTAATATGTACTAATTTAGATGAAGAATTAGGAAATGAAAAACGAAAATATGCTAATGATATTACAAATGCTCAAATAGAATTAAAAAATTACCAAATGGAAAATGATTTTTTGAAAAAACAATTGGAAAAAGAAGAAAAAGAAAATAATTTTCTAATTGGTGAGAAAAATTCATTAATTAATAATTTGACAGATGAAAAAGATAAATATAATGATTTAAAATTAACAACAGAAATGATTAAAAGTGAAAGAGATTTATTAGCAGATGAATTATCTAAAATTATTCCACAATTTGAAAAATTAAAAGAAGTAGAAGAAAATTTCCAAAAAAAGCAAAAAGATTTTGAAAATTCAAAATTAAAATCACAAGAAAATATAAATAATGGATTATCACAATCTTTAGAATATATGAATTTATTAAAAGATTTTAAAAAGCAATTAGAAATTAAAGCTAATCTTATGGATAAAGCTAATCCAACAAGTAAAATGGAGGTTATTACAGAAAGTATAAAAGAATTAGATGAAAATTATAATTTACAATTAAAGGATTTGACAGATAAAATTAATTATTTAGTTGATGAATGTAATTTATTAAAACAAGAATTAGATTCAAAAGATCAAACAATTATTAATAAGGAAAAAAGTATCCAAGAAGAAATTGAAAAAAATAAACAATTTAAAAATACTATTGAATTTTTAAATAATAAAATTTCTTATTATTCTAATATAAGTAATGAGTTAGAAGAAAAAAATTTAAATAAATCTCTTCATCAAAATAATAATAAAAAGAATAATTTAACTATAGCAGCAAAGTATATTAAATATTTAGAAAATGCTTTCATTGAAAATACAAAATTTGCTAATAATAGTAATAATATTATTTTACAGTATGGTTTATTTGATAAAAGTAAAAATACTGATTCTGAAGAAGAAACGGATTCAAATATAAATACAACTACTGATACAAATGAACATGAAGAAAGTAGTGAAGATATTTCAAGATTAAATAAAATAATTAGTGATAAAAATTTAGAAATTCAATCATTACATCAAAAGCTATCAACTCTCTTACAAGAAAAGGAAGCATATGGAAATAGTAGTAGTGATAATTATGATAGTCATAATAATAAATCTAATGAAAA
Source organism: Anaeromyces robustus (assembly GCA_002104895.1). Taxonomy (NCBI): domain Eukaryota; kingdom Fungi; phylum Neocallimastigomycota; class Neocallimastigomycetes; order Neocallimastigales; family Neocallimastigaceae; genus Anaeromyces; species Anaeromyces robustus. Next base: position 64,146 of record MCFG01000262.1, on the reverse strand, counting down.
TACTGTATCCTCTTTAGCTGAGGAGAATTCAACTAGTAATAATGATTCATCAAACGATAATACAAATAATTATAATCAAAATAATTTAAGTAGTGATACCAATAATTTATCTATAAATCAACAAAGAAAAACATATGAAGAAGAAGAATTAGAAAAATTAAAAGAACAAAATAGAAAATTAAAGAAGGCACTTCAAGCCAAAACAAGTTTATTAATGGAATTATCTGATATAGAAAAAAATAATACAGAAGAATCTTTCATAATATATGAAAATAATAGTAATCCTGTAAGCGGAAATGATAATGAAAATGATAATGAACAAAAGAATCAAAATGAAGAAGGTGATGATGATGAAAAAGTAAATAATAAAATAAATAAAAATAATTCTAAAAATACCCTAAAGAAATCTACTTCACTTTCTACGGATGAATCTATTCAAAATAATAAAGAATTTTCATTAGATAGAGAAAATTTTTATCGGATTAAAGATATTATAACTGATGTAATGAATGACAAAAAGGAAAGAGAAGATCAAATTAATTCATTAAATCAAGAATTAGAAACTTTTATAAACGAAATTAATAATAATGAAGATAGTTATTCCATTCAAAAAATTTTACAATTTCTTAGTAAACATACAAAAAAAATAAATAAAATTATGGAAATAACTAAAATATATAATTTCCAATTTCAATCCTTTGTTTCAAGTGCTCCTGAATTAGTAGAAAAATCCACTGAATATTCTAAAATTGTTACTTCTTCTTCCTCTTCTTATTCTTCAAATAACAAAAATAATGATAGTAAATTACCTATTTCAATTGATGCTAATACTCAAACTGCACCGATAAATTTATTAGTTATAGAATCCTATACTCAAACAGAAAATGATCCATTATTATGGAATGAGAAAGAAATTAAAAATGGAAAAGAAGAAAAATTAGAAAAAGATATAACAGATCAATTTATTAAAACTAAATATTATAAATTGTTAAATACATTAAAAAAATTATTAGAAGGTGAAAATAAAAAATCTAAAATTATAAAGAATGCTTGCCAAAAGAAAATTAATAAAAATAATAAAAATAGTCTTTCTCTAACTAAAAAGGATAGCGAAAAATTCATGGATGAATTGAGTAAACTTCTTAAAATTCAAACAAAAATTAAAGAATATCTTACTAAACATATTAAAGAATTGGAAAAAATTTTATATGGTATAGATAATAGTAGTATATCTTCTATTGTTGATCTATTATCAAATTCTTCATTAGATTCTTTCGAATTATCTTCTAGCTCTTCTGCTAATATAAAAGATGAAAATCAAAATAATACAAATGAAAATATAAATCTTTTATTAAAATTAGATGATATTGTAAAATCTTTAAATATTAGTAATGAAATTAAAGGAAAAGTTGAAGAAAAAACTGAAAGTTTATTAAAACTTTGGAAATTTGAAATGAATAAATATAAGTATGTTTTTTTATATATATATATCATATTTCATATTCTCTAAGAAAATAATTTTTATATATTTATATTATAATCTTCTTTAATATATTACTTATATACGTGTATATATTATTTTTGTTTTCATTATAATAATTTATTAGTCAATTATTCAATAAATATGAAAATATCAAAATATTATATGAAGATTTGAAAAATAAATCACAAGATGAGAAAAATAGTTTGAAAGATGAAATAGAAAAATTAAAAAATTCAATTAAAAATGATTACAATAAATCTAAACATGATAAGAATTCCTCTGAAAATGAAAATGAACTTAAATCAAAAATTCAATATTTAAATGATCAAAATATAAAATTAACTAAAAAAATTGAAAAATTATTAGCTTTATTAAAAAAGAAAAAGAATTATGATGATGAATTATTACAATATAAAAAGAATAATTTAATAAGTAAAATTGATAATTTATCTAAAAATTTAAATAATTTAAATAATGATTCATTATCAAATGATGCTGAAAAGAAAAAAGTAATTAATTATCATAAATAATAATTTTTTATTATCAATAAATTTAATAAAATATATATAATTCTTTTATATATATATATATATAAATATTTATAATTTTATTTAATATAATAATTTTACTGTAATAACACATTTATTGTATATATACATAATAAAAAAAATCAAAAGATATTGAATATTATTGATGAGAATAATAATTTATTGGCCAGAAATCAAGAATTAGAAAGTCAATTAAAAGAAGTGGAATTTGAATTAGATAATACTAAAAGAAATGTTAATAATGAAATTAATAGTTTGAATGGAACAATTAAAAATTTAAATAAATTAAAAGAAACTCTTGAAACAAATAATTCAAGATTACAAAAAGAAGTCATTGATTTACAAAAACTATTATTGAAACAAAAAGTAAATAAAAAAATCATATAATAAAAAAAATATAATGAAAAAGATTATTTTAAATAAATGTTAATTATACATTTTTATAATATAAAAAAAAATTAACCATTTTATTTTATATTTGAATATAATTATTAAAATAAGGATAATTCAAATAATGAATTAATTAAGATGTTAGAAGATGAAACAGAAAGATTAACTAATGAATTAAATCAAGCTAAAGAATTATTAAATAGAGAAAGGACAAGATCTAATGGGGAATTAGAAAAATTAAAACAAATCTATGAAATACGTTGTAATCGATTAAATGATGAAAAAAGTGTATTGAAAAGAGAAATTGATCAAATTAAGGATGATAAAAGAGAATATGAAATTGAAATTGAAAAACATAAAGCTTCTAAAAATGTAATTATATGATATATTAATATATAATTAGTGTAATAATGAAAATAATAATAATAATAATAATGATTACAAAAATTGGTATTTATTAAAATAAATATTATATACTGTTTTATTATTATTAATATTTTATCTTTATCAAGGATTTACTAAATAAAATTGATCAATTAAATAATGATTACAGTAAATCGAAAAAATTCTATAATAGAAGAATGGATGAATTTAACAAAAGATTAAAGGTAAAAAAAAAGTTTTTCTTTTACTATTAAATATTAAAAAATAAAAAATTTATAATAACTCTACTCATAATTAATATATTCAAAAAAAATTATTTAAAAAAAAAAAAAAAAAAAAAAAAAAAAAGAAATTAAATAACTTAGAAAAATTAGGTAATGATTATGAAACTTCAGAAAATCAAATTAAAATTTTAAAGGATCAATTAGAAGAATCTGAAAAAATAATTAATGATTTACGAGAACAACTTGAAAAAATTACTAATGGTAAAAATATTATATATAAATATAATATAAATAGTAATATTTTTAAACATAAAAAAATTAAAATATAATATTATATTTAATATTTTTTTTTTCTATGAATATATAATCTAAAAATTAAAAAAAAAATTAAAAAAAGAAAAAGAAAATATTTATATTGAGTTAACGAATCAATTAAATAAAATTGGAAAAGAAATTATCAATCAAAATAAAAAAATACAATGTTTAAATGAAGAAAAAACACAAGATCAGAAAGAAATTGAACTATATAAAGATAATATACAAAAATATATAGAAGAAAAGAATAATATTGAAAAGGAATTAAATGTAGTATTAAATAGACAAAAGGAAAACAATGATATAAAAATAAAAAATATTAATCAAAAAAATGAAGATTTAATTAGTTTATTAAAAGCTGAAATATCTAATTTGAAAATTAAAGTAATACAATTAAAAAATCAAAAAAATAAAGATCCAATATATAATAAAAATTATCTTATTTCAATTATTTCAATTTTCTTTTATAAAATGAAAATTGCTAAAAAAGAAAAAGAAAATTTACAAAAATTATTAAAATCTATAATAAAAAATAAGGAAAGGTAATAAAAAAAACGAATAAAAAACGAATAAAAATATTTTATATTTTCTTTTATTTAAATAATAAAAATATTAATTAAAAAATTTTATTAAAATATTATTTTAATAAAAATAATTACAATAAAACATCAACAATAGTATAAAGTACGAGCAAAAAATATCTAAGCCTTCATTATTAAAATTTAAAAAAATAGTATATTCAATAATATTTATTAATAGAACAAAGTAAGTTAATAATATAATTATAATATTATTATTTTTGACAATAATAATCTATGATCATTAATATTTAAACAATTTTTTTTATTTAATAAATTAATAATAATTTGAAAAGGAATTCTGTTAAAAAATGGAAATATATTAAAAATTTAAGTCCAATGTTATTTAATAATTATATACTTAATTATAAATATATTTCAAATCATTTATCAAATATCATATCCTACCGTAATAAGATTCAAATTAATTTAAATAAACTTAAAGAATCTACATCAGCTTCCTCAGCTATACTAGGAAGTAATCCAGACATATCCTCTATATCTGATTTTTCAGACATTACATCTTCTTCTTCTTCTTCTTCTTCTTCATTTTTATTTAAAAATACTCAATTGATTAGTAAAACTAAATCTCATAAAAATAATAAAATAAATTCTAGTAAAAATAATCAATATAAAAATACCAATAATAATAGCAAAATAAATAATAAAAAAGATAATAAAAAATTGAACTCCAAATATAATAAAAATAGTAAAGAAATAGAAATAAATTCTAAATCTAAATTAACAAAATTTGATTTAAATTCAATTGAAAATCAAAATATTAAAAATGATCAAATTTCAGATATTGATATAGAATCTGAACTTCTAAATAATTATGATTTTGATTTTATGGATAGTAATAGTAATAACACTAATAATAATATATTTGAATTATTATCTTCTATCCATCATAATTTAAATAAAATAAAAAGAAATAGTTATGCTGAACATAATTTAATTAAGAAAAAAGTTCTTGAGGAAGATACTGGTACTTCATTTAGTATGCCTTTTGATTCATCAGTTCAAACTTCAGAGATTAATCAATCCAGCAGCTCTAATAATGACATTAATAGTTATAGTAATAATAATAGTAATAATAGTAATAATAATAATAATAATAATAATAATAATAATAATAATATTAATGATATCAATAGTAATAATAGTCACAGTATCAGTAATAGTAACAGTAAAAAGAATATAAGTAATACTAATATCAGTAGTAATACTAATAGTCATAACGACAATTTAAGTAGTAGTAATAATTATTCAACTAATGAAAATGAATCAAAAATTGATAAAAAACTTACTACTACTACTCCTACTATTCCTACTACTCCTACTATTCCTACCATTCCTTCCACTCCTACTATTCCTTCTATTCCTTCTACTCCTACTATTACTACTTCCAAACTATCAAAAGATAAAATAAAATCCAAAAAAATAAAAACACGAAATATTAATAATGATAAAAATGATAATATTGATGATCAAATTAATAAATTACAATTAAAAGATTATGATATTTCAGAATTATCAAATATTTCAGGTATATCTTTACTATCTAATGACAAATCGAATTTTTCTTCTTCTTTAAATTCAAATTTCTTACTTGAAAATAGTTCTGTTATAACTTCAGACGTTGATTTTAATTTATTAAATAAATCAGAAATTGAACAAGAAAATGAAATCATTAATACTAATAATAGTAATAATAATAGTAATAATAATAATAATAGTAATAGTAATAATAGTAATAGTATTAGTAATAGTAATAATAATAGTAATAGTAATAATAATAGTAATAGTAACAATAACAGTAACAGTAATAATAACAGTAACAGTAATGGTTATAATGATAATGGAAGTGATTTTAATAATAAGGATAAAGAATTTCTTTTAAATATGGATCCACCTTTTACAGATTCATCTGATAATTTAAGTTATAGTGATAATAATAATGAAAATAATACTAATTTATCTAAATATTTAAGTTATAATACCGATAATTCAGTAAGTTTACTTTTTTTTTTTTTTTTTTCTATCTTTTCAAAAAAAATATATATATATATACGATTAATATTAAAATTATTATAATTTTTTTTTTCTTTTTTTAAATATGATCAGGAAACAACAAATACTTTTTCTTATGGTTCTGATACTCCATCAATATTTCATCATACCCAATCAAAAACTATAAATAAAACCAAAGCTAAAAATAAGTCATCGAAATCCAAATCTAAATCTAAACCTATATCTAAAAATGAAGAACAAAAGCATTCATATACTTCTAATAAATCTTCAACAACATCATCATTTTTGTAATAAATATATAATTAACTTCGCTTTTTTTTTTCTAAACTGAAATATTCATAAAAAAAAAATTTTTTTTCTCAAACTTTAAAATCATAAATTTTAGAATTTGTATAGATAATATTAATTAATATAAAAAATCATAGATTCCAATAAATAATTTAATAAATAATAAAATCAAATAACACATTATTAAGCATTATATTTTTATATATATCGTTCTATCTATTTTATTTTAATTTTTATTTTATTGTACTTTATGTTTTATTTTATTTTATTTTATTTAATCTTAATTTATTTATTTATTTATTATTATTATTATTATTAAATATTATTAAATATACAACATATGAAAAAAAATAACTACTATTTTATGGGGTTTAAATAATAATATTTATAATTAAATAAAAAAAAAAGAGAAAAACAAAAATAAAATGTACAAAAAAAAAAATAATAATAATTCAAAACTTTTTTTTTTTTCTAATAAGTTAATTTGATGATAGAATAAAAAAAAAAATTGTGTTATTATAAACAAATGTTATTATTAACGATTATTAAAGTATATTACTGATAAAAAAAAAAAGTTTTAAATTATTGTTTTATTATTATGATTATTATTATGATTATTATTGATTATTATATAAAATATAAATTAAGGATATTGATGATAATCGTATAAAAGCGATAAAAATATATTAAAAAAATAAACTATAAATGGATATTAACATTATTTTATTTACTTATTTATTTATATTTACTTATTATTATTCGTTTATTTGTTTCGAACAATCATAAATAAATAAATTAAAATAAATAAATATAATAATATAATAGATTGAATTATTATTAAATAAAAAGAAAAAAACAAAGTAATAATAATAATAATGTAGGTTATTTATTTTTAAAAAAAAAAAAAAAAAAAAAAAAAAGGAAAAAGAAAAATAATTTTTTTCTTTAATTTTTTTTTTTTTTTTTTTTTTTTTCTTTTGAATTAAAAATGATAATTATGATTTTCTAGCTTTGTTATTATTATTACTTAGATAAAAAGATTCATTATTATTATTATTATTATTTTCAAAACTAGTATCATTATAATATTCTGATAATTTATTGTTTACATCAAATATTGTAGCTCTGTAATTATTTAAACTATTATTAGAATGATTTATACTATTTAATGAAAAACTACGATTACGTTTTATTGGAATATTATTATTTCCTATAAATGAATTACTTTTCCAAGGATCTTCTACACTTAAAGAATCAGAACTTTGAACCATTTTATTTGAACTGGAACTATATTTAATTGAATTTAAAATATTATTATTATTTAATCTACTAGCCAATGCTTCATTAGATTCATAAAAACTATCAGAGAAATATCCTGAATAAGAAAGCTCATCTTTTTTATTATTATCTTTATTACCTTTAGTAGAATAATAATAATTAGAATTAGTATTAATGAAACTATCATCATTAAAGAAAACATTATTACCAAAATTTATACTACTATTATTAGAAATTGTAACTGGTTGTAAACTATGATCTCTAGTATTGGAAGCACTTTTTGGTGGATGATTTGGTGGAATGAATTGATAATTTTTTGAAAAAGAATCACTATCTTCAAAGGAAATATCCATATCAGAAATAGAACGTTTAGATTTAATTTCATAAATAAAACATTTCTTTATGATTGGAATAGCAATATTTTTATATAAAATATCACGACCACCTTTATAACCCATCCAATAGACGACTAAAAATTTAGCAACCCAATACCATGAATATTTCATAGTATTTTTTATTCTTTGACTAATATTGGAATACATTCTTTGTGAAAATGGTGTAACTTGAGTTATTGTTGTATAAATTTGTTTATTGGTATCACGAAGAAGATATGGTGTAGTAGTAATAACAGTTTGAGTAACGGATGGTTCAGTTACGGGTTTACTTTTATTGATGAAAAAATTATCAGTTACATTAAATAATGAACTAACAAGAAGATAAATTAACCAAGTTTTTAATTGATAACATTTTTTTAAATCACGATGTAATATATCTTTTGGATCTAAAAAAGTCTTCTTTGGTTTTTCATCTAATATTTCCGGTTCTTTCTTTATAATTTCATTGTAAAGCGAAATTGCTGGTGTAGAATATATAAATATATCTAATAATAAACTTTTATGTCTTCTACATATACTATTAGCTGTATATACTAAAAGAGCTAAAGCTGCAATACCAGTTATTCTTAAAGTATTTTCTTTTGAAATGCCAATAATTTTTGTAATATATAAGAAAGTTGGATTATTTAATAATAATACTTCAAGTTTATTAAGTTGTGGAAGATATTTAGTTTGAATAAGTCTTATAATATTTTGCATGTTTTTTCCAAATTGTTCATTTTTCAATAATTCTTCTAAACCTTTATTAATTGGTGTTGTAATTGGAAATTCATTTATTTTTTCATTAAGATTCGAACTATTTCTACTTATACGACCACCTTCATATTTAATTGGTTTCTTGTCAAAAGGTGTTGTTCTAGGTATGTATGTAGGTGGTTCTCTTAGCATATTGCTTTTATTTTTTCTTAATTCCATAAGATAATAATTTTTTTTAGTCATTGTGATTTATTTATTTATTTATTTATTTATTATTTGTTTATTAATTTTATATAAATAATAATTGAATGTGTTAATAAAATTATTATGATGTAATGAAATGTCGTTTATTTTATTTTTTATTTTTAAAAATATATAAAAAAAATTATTTATTATTGTTTTATTTGTTATTTTAATAACAATGATTTATAAATTTTTCGGTTTTTAATTTTAAAATATTATATTAAATTAAATATGAATATTATTTTAATAATATTTGATAAAATATTTATAAATATAATTAGTAAAAGTGTATATATGTATATATAAATATAAAAATAATTAGTTTAAAAGTTTTTCGAAAAGAAAAAAATATTTAATAAAAAGTTTTATAATATACAACGAAATTTTAAATAATTTAAATCTATATTATTTATTTCTTTTTTTTTTATTTCCAAACATATAATTGATAGTAATCTAAAAATTATAAAATTTATAATATATAATTGGATATTATAATGATCATTTTTATATATTTAAATAATATTTCGAATTTAAATTTCGATTAATCTTTTTTTTTTTTTTTATTTATTAGTATATTATTTTTCGAGTAAAATTATTAATAAAACTTTTTATATTAAAAAAAAAAAAAAAAAAAGTTTTAAAACTTTCTATATTGTTAATAAAATGCTGTCGCCTCTTTAAACTATTTAAATAAATATATAATTTATTATATTATAATATATATATTAAATATTTAATTTTTTATATTTAATAAATTATAATATATTTATAATATAATATATATAAAAATGAATCATATTTTTTTTTTCTTATCTTTTTAAATAAATATTAATAATTTAAATATTAATAAATATGTATATATATGTAATATATATGTAGTAAATAATGTATAAATATATTAAATTATATTAAAATTTTGTATTATTTTAAAATGATAAAACTAAAACAATTATATTATTATTTGTTTATTCATACATTATTAATAAATATTATGATATAAATCTTTTTATTTATTCATTATTATATATATTATTATTATTAATTTTTTTTTCATAATTAAACTTATTATATGAATATATAATAAAATAATATTAATACTTTTAATATTTCTTTTTTCATAATTATTATTTAATTATTATTTAAATATTAATTATGTATTATGAATTTTTATTTATATTCTTGTATTTATTGAATCATATATTATGAAATCATTTTATTGGTTGTTTTCCGTTGTTAGTAAACTTTAAAATTTTTAATTTATAAAAAAAATAATTTTTACAAAAGGAAAAAAGAAAGTTTTAAAAATATCATTTTAATTAATGTTGAAAAAATAGAAAAAAAAAAAACTATATTAATATTCAAAAATAATTCTTATTAACATGCATACATCATATATATTTGTATTATTTTAAAATCATACAAATTAATATTATTTATTAATGAAAATTTATTTCTATTATATCATCTTTTTTTATAATATAATTGAATTAAAATGAATTTGACGTGACTAAAAATTAATTATGAATTATACTTACATTATTAAATAAGAATAATAATATAATTTTAATTATTACCTTCTAATTAATTATATAAAACTCTTTATTAAAAAATATTTTTAAAAAGATAAAGATATTTTAATATATCTTTATCTTTTTTACTTTACTTTAGTATTTTTTCTTTTTTTACTTTGAATAATTTAATAATTTATATATATATATATTTATTAATTTTTAATATGAATTATTATTTTACCTTATGATGTATTGTGTTTAAAGAATAAAAAAAATTATGACAAACACTTTTTAAATTTCTTATATATTTACAAAGATATATATTTTTTTTTTCTTTTTATACTTTTTTAATTTATTTTGATATAGTATTTATTGAATATTATATTTGTTTAATGTTTCTTTTTTAACTATTCTTTGTTAATATTATATAATAATATTATAATCAATATAATAATATTTTTTTTATATCTTATAATTTTTTGCTTTTGTTTTTTCTTTTTTTTTTTCTTTTGATTTTGATTTTGGTTTTTTTTTTGTTTAATCTTTATTTTTATTCTTATTATTTCTTTTGAATAACTTTTTTTTGTTTTAATTTCTTAGTTAATAAAAATATTTAAAAAAAATATTATTTTTTAAATATAAAAGTTTCATGTAAAATGTTGTTATAATTAAGAAATTAACATATGTATTCTTAAAAAATAACTATTGATATTTATTCATTTTAATATTACAAGAAAATAAAGAAAAAGAAAAGACTATAAAAAATATTAAATTATACACATTCCTTTTTTTTTCTTTTTTTATTGTATTTTTTTTAATATAACCATACAATTTATTTTTTTTTACATAAAATAATAAATGTATATTATTATCTTCTTTTCTGTTTTATTAATTTTATTTTAAAAAATAAAAAATAATAAAGCAAAAAGTTTTTTTATTTTTATTTTTTTTTTCTTTTTTTATTTTTTTCTTTTTTTTTTTTTTTTTTTTTTTTTTTTAACTTTAAAATTTATTTAAAAAGTTTTGTAAAATGAATTATTTTTTTTTTTAAATAATAATTTTTTAATAATTAATTAATTTTTATTTTTTTTTTTTTAATTAATTTATTTAAAAAAAAAAAGCAAAGAAAAATAATTTAATTATTAAGTAATTAATTGATATACGAATTTATTTATTTTTAAATATTTACATATTTTAATATAAAATTTTTTTATATATTTTAATTTAAAATATATATTAATTTATTAATTATAATAAATTAATTTTATCTATTATATTATTTCAATTTTTTTTTTTAAATATTAAGAAAGAAAATAAATATTTTTTAAAAAAAAAAAAGGTTTTATATACAAGTATATGTAATTAAAAAACTAATGTAAAAAAGATACATTTTTATACTAATAATAAAAAATGAAATATAATTATAGCCAAATAATTATTTAATGGTATCATATCATAAAAAAATAATGAAGTATAGATATAAATTCTTTTTTTTCAATTTTTATATAGTAAAAATTATATATTATAAAAAAAGAAACTTTATAAAATTAAATTTGTTGTTACTGTGCAGTTTAAAAAGAAAAAAGAAACAATGTTTTTATATATAATTTTTTCCCGTTAATTAAAATTATCTCTTAATTATTTTATATTCATTTAAAGTTTAATATTTTTTTTGTATGGAAGTAATATAATATAGAAATTTTATATACAATAAAAAGATTAAAATAATTTAAAACAAACAATTTGATATTTTTTTTTTTTTGAATTAGGACTGATAGCATTGATATATAATATATTTAATAAAAAAAAAAGATAAAATATAAAATAATATATATTTAATTAATAAATAATAATTATAATAAACATTGCATATACGGTACTATTACAACATATTAATATATAATATATAAAAATTATATTATATTTAATTGATAATTAATATTTATATTTTTTATTTAATATAATAATGTTTATTGTAATTTATAATATTTATCTTCAATTTTCTAAATAATAAAAAGAAATCAACATATTTATTAGATGTAAAAAAAAAATAAATTAAAAAGTTAACAAATTGAAATATAAATATTAATATGTTATATACTTAATGCAGTATAAAAAATAACTTTTTTTATTAAAGTATTACTCATTTTTGAATTATTAATATATATATATTGTAAATATAAACGCTAAACAAATTATTTAATATTAATGTATTAATATTACGTTAAATTATATATATATAATATATATTTAAGAGCTGAGTGTAGCATTTCGGCAATGTACATGAAATTTTTTGCATTGACAGGTCCTTTACGCCACATTTCATATTTTAAATTTATATAAATATTTTTTGACGCCACATTTATATAAAAATTTTTTAAGAGAGTTTATATACTAGTACTTGTATATTAAAACATTTCTTATTTATTTCATAATTTAAAGAATTATAAATATAAATTTTAAATTTCACTTAATATTTTATTTATTTCATAATTTAAAGAATTATAAATATAAATTTTAAATTTCACTTAATATTTTTTTTATTTCATAATTTAAAGAATTATAAATATAAATTTTAAATTTCACATAATATTTTATTTATTTCATAAGTTAAATAAAAAAAAAAAAGAAATATTAATAAAAAGAAGATACCACTAATAAATTGGTTTCATAAATCAATAATAAATAAAATATTGATTTTAATAATATAATAAATTTTTTATTTATTTATTTTATAAGCCACAATATAATACATTTAAATAATACGTTATTTTAATGCGCGATACATTTACGAAATACATTGCCGAAATGCACACTTCCCATTTAAGAGTTTTATAATGTATTTCTAAACCTATAATCTATAAAAAAAATATAGTAAGAATTATTACAATTAGTACAAAAATGTATCCATTTTTTTTCATTTAAATTAAAATGGATTAGGTTGAAATAGGTCAAGAACAGGCAAAAAAAATATTAATTTATTTTTATCTATATATATTTATATATCTATTATTATTATAATTAATATTATTATTATTTTTATTTAATTTTTTTTAAATAAATGTTATAAAAAATATATATCTTTATTTAAAAAGTATCTCTTGAAATGGTCATAAAAATTTATCAAATATTTATTATATGTAAATATATTTTTTTTTGAAAGTCAATGTCTTTGAAAACTGTTTAATGAATTGTTATATTTTACAATTGGATTAATAACAGTAAAAAAAATTTAATAAATTCATAATAGCCGAAACAGGAGACAAGACTTTAATGAAACTTTGATAGGTAGTTCTATCATATCAATATTTAATTTTTCAAATACATAACACCCATCAAAAAAAGCATTATACATCAAGTAATAAATATTATTCATAACCTTCATATTCTCATAATCTAGAAGAACTCCATATTTACCAATATGAATAGTTGCTCTTTTAAATGGATTTTTCATAAGTGTGTTTCTCTCTAAATACTTTCTTTTTATTTCCTTTTTTTTGAAAGACTTTTTATTTTTTTTTTTCTTTAAAGTATGAGATTCTTTAGTGCATGAATAATAAATAAAGGCATTACTAGGAATAGTAGTAATTAGTTCTTTTATATTGCATTCAGTGAGATTTTTCACATTTATTGAAACAATAATGAAATTTGAGCAATAATACAAATCGCTAAAAAAAAAAAAAAAGGAATAAATCAAAGTTTACAAGATATATTATATAAGTATATATATTAAGGTTAATAGATTTATGTTCAATACTCCAAAATAATCTTCTATTAAA
>MCFG01000262.1:0-45000 GCA_002104895.1 Anaeromyces robustus | reverse complement strand
TGTTTTATTTTTTTTATGTATATATGAAAGTTTGTATTACATTTATTTAGTTATCGAGTTATTAATTTATTTTTTATTATTTAATTATTTATTATTTATTTAAAAATATATTTATTTATATATTTATATTAATTTATAATAAATAATAACAATGAATAATAATATATTTTATATTTTATATTTTATATTTTATTAAATTAATATATTATATTATAGTATATTATATTATATTATTTATAACATGTTTTATATTTGTATATAATAAAAAGAAATATAAAAAAATTTATTTATTATTTAATACTATAATAATTTATTATTTTTTATTTTTTTATTATATCATTATTTAATAAGTTTTTTTTTATACCACCTTTTTTTTATGTTTATTATCAAATATTTAAAATGATTTTATTGATTTAATTTAATTTCTTTTATTATAATATATTATAATATATTAAATTATATGTAAATGAAATTTTTTAATATTTATATAACAAATTATATTAATAATATAAATTAAATTATATTATATTTAATATTAATTTATTGAGTATAATTATTTGTAATATATGAAATTTTAATTTATTTATAAATAAATAAATAAATAAATAAATAAATAAATTTATAGAGTATATAAATAAATATTAAATATTAAATATTAAATATTAAATATTAAATATTAAATATTAATTATAAATAATTTATTATTTATTATTATTATTATTATTATTACAAAATATAATAAATATTATATAATAAATATATTATATAATAATTATTATTAATAATTATAAATAATTTATCAATCAACAAATATTTTTTTTAATAGTATTTATTAATTAACATTTATTAATATTAATGTTGGTATTCGGTAGTCGAGATCTTTATATTATGGTTTAATGTATCAAAGTTTTAATAATATTCATATTTTTTTTATATAAAAATTGATGATATAACTAAAAAATATTATATATAATTATAGTATCTTACTAGATTAATATTATAGAATGCACTAAAACCATAACTAAAACCAAAGGGTTTATTAATAGTATATATTATCTGAAAATATAATATTAAAATGAATATTTTAAAGGGTTCATTTTTATATTATCATTATTATTATTTTTGAATACTGATTTTTCTTTCTATAATAATAAACAATTATTAAAAAATTAATTGAAAAGAACTTATAATATATTAAATATAAATTTTTAATATTTAAAAAAAAAAATTTTTTTAACTATTAGAGATATTCCCAATTTAATCCAATAAACTTTAAAGTTTTTGTTTTATTCTACAATATTAATGTAAATAACAATGTATTTCCAATAAATTATCTGTAACATTATTGGCTAATAATAAATTAGTTTTAACTTTTATTGGGTAATTAATACAAATTTATTAATGTATATAAATTAAATACAGATATTTTCTACATCCTTTTACAATAATTATTAAACTTTTGTTGGTTTAAAAATAAAACAAAAAAATAGAATTATTTCAATATAAATATTAAAAAAAATTTAAATAATAAATGGATTTTTCGATAATTATTCTAGTTAATAAAAAAAAAAAAAATTTAAAAATTTATAAAAATCTAAAATAAATAATTATATAATTTTTTAATAGTTAATATTTAATATTTAATAGTTAAAAGTTAATATCATTATTCATTATCAAATTTATTAATCACTTCTATATAATAGAAGATTTGATTATTATTAGATTATTGAGCTATTTTTTTTAAAATTGATTAAATGTATTATATTTATAGAATACTTTATATGACATATAATTAAAAAATCAATCTATTGTTAAATATTTTACTCTATAATTATTATAAACAACTATTTATTTATATTAATTTTGCACAATAGATTTGATTTATATAAATATAATTAATAGTCTTATATTTAAAATACTTCATTCTATAAAATAATCTTTTTTTATATCATTATTTCTATTATTAATATTGTTAATTGAATTATTTATTTATGATATTAATAAATTTTTGTTATGATTTAATCGTTTGTAATGATTTTTATTTATTATATAAATAATAAAAATATATTGTAATAATAATATTAAAAGGAATAATATGGATAATAATATTTAAAATTATATTTATGATATTTATGGAATAATTATTTATTATTTATATTGTAAATAAATAATTAATTTTTAATCATTATCATTAAATATCTCTGTTTTTATATTTTTTTATATGATAAATATTTTTTATATATCAATTTTTTAATGTTATATATAATGATTATGTCATTTATACTTTAATAGATTGATTGTTAATTGATAATACTTATATTATATATATAATTATTTATTTATTTATTTATTTATTATTATTTATTAATTATTTAATAATTATATCATTAACAAAAAAAAAAATAATAATTAATTCATTAAATAATTGTATTATATAAAATGACTAATAAAGCATTTTTTTTTTAAAAATTTTAATTTTTATTTTAGTTTATTAATATGAAAGTTTTTAATTTGTATTCATTATATGCTATTGTATTATTATATAATCTAATTGTTTTATTTATTATACTTTTATAAAATGTATTTTATAATTGTTAAATATAATTATTTTTAATACGTTACATTATTATTTATAAAAAAAAATTATAGATTATTCTTGAAATATTGAATAAATATTTAAATAACAAAATTTATTATTATTATTCATTTTTTGTTGTTAGCATTATTTATTAATAATTCTTACTTTTGTTATTACAATGATTGTTATTATTATTATAATTATTAATTGTAACATAATTTTAATTATATTATTAATAATTACCAATATATTCTAAAAATTAATATTTAAAAATTATACATATTTGAAAATATATTTTTATAAAATCCACGGATAAAATTTTTTTTATTCTTTGGATTTAATGCACTAAAAATTTAAAAATTGAATTGGAATATTATTTATACATTATAATGTATACTTTTTTATTTAAAACTATTTCAATTTCTTAAAAAAAAAATAGTAAAATGCATATACCATAAATATCATAAATTATCCATATTCAAATTCAAATTCATTTTTTAAAATAAATTTAAAAGTAAAAATTAATTATTTTAATATATTTAATATAATTAATTTACTTTCTGGAAATATATTGTAATTAAATTAAATTATATATAAATAATAAACTTTAAATATTATAATTTTTTAATAGAATATGTATATATAAATATTTTTATTTTGTACACAAAAAGAAAATAAAAAATAAAAAAAATAAAATAATAAATAATATATAAAAGAATAAAAAGAATTCTTTTTTTTTTTAGTAAATTTAAATAATTGAAACTAATGATTTTTTCTATATATGATTAATATTAATTTTATTCAGTTTATTTATTAATAATAAAAAAAAATAATAAAGAACATTAAGGTATTAATATGAATCTAATTCAATTTCTTTTTTATCTTTTGGAAAAATATTTATCTTTTTTTTTTTTTTTTTTTAGAATTTTTAAAAATTAATATATAAAAATTAATAATTTTTGTTAAATGTATAAATTTTTTTTATAACTTTTTCATAGTTATTATCTATAAATCATATTTTAAAAGATTTACACTTAGATAAAGATTAGGATAACTAAATAGAAAATAATTTATTTATAGTAAATTATTAGTAATTATATAATCTATACAAAGGTTATTTAATAATTGATTCAATTCTAAGCTATATATATTTTACTTCAAATTATATTAATACCAAGCTAGTTATTATATTAAAGAATGTGATAATTAGCTTTTTTTTTTATTCAAAACTATCATTATGAATTATTAAAATTATTATTTAAAACTATCATTATGAATTATTAAGAATTATTATTAAAACTATCATTATGAATTATTAAAATTATTATTTTAAACTATATGATGATTTATTAAATATCTTATTTTTTTTTTTTTCTTCTTTATTTATTTTATTCATTTATTTTATAAAATAATCATATTAATTAGTAAATACTATATGATTTAATTTAGTTTATACTTAAAATAAAAATATAATTAATTTATATAATTATTTGGATGAATAATTAAATATATTTTATAATTTTGTTTCACTAAAAAAATTTCTCCAAAAATCATTATTATTGTGTAACCTTAAACAATTATTATACTTTATTAATTAATTTATTAATCAAAATGTATAAAATAAATAAAAAATAAGGTAAATGTTTATAATAAAAAAAGGAAATTTTAAAATGAATTTCAAGTGAAAAAAAAAATTGAAGACTATATATAGAGTTGTGAAAAAAAAAAATAAAAATAAAGAAAAAATAAATATAATTCAAAAAGGAAAATAATAATAATAATATCATATAAATAATAATAATAATAATAATAATAATAATAATAATAATAATAATAATAATAATAATAATAATAACAATAATAATAATAATAATAATAATAATAACAATAATAATAATAATAATAATAATAATAATAATAATAATAATAATAATAATAATAATAATAACAATAATCATAATAATAATCAATAATAATAATAATAATAATAATAATAATAATAATAATAATAATAATAATAATAATAATAATAATAATAATAATAATAGTAATATAAATAATAATAATTAAAATATTGTTGAAAAATATAATTTTATATTCACTAATAAAAATTATTAAAAAAAAAGTAAATGAATTGAGTATATTATATTATTATATAAATATATAATTAATTTAATTTAAATGAAATGAAATGATGTATTAATTATTAATATACATGTATATCCAAATATATATATATTAATTAATATATTTTAATTATTATTAATTAAGAAAAATAGAGGATCATATTTCAGAGTTTATTAAAAATTGGTTTTCATATAGACCACTAATACCATTTTTAAATAAAAATATCTATGGTTAACCAGAAATTTTTATTATAATGAATAATAAAACGTGATGAAACACTAATTTTAAAAGCTATAAAAGAACTATTAGCTTAATTAACTAAATCAATTTTAATTACAGAACTTATTAAAAAATATATATCTCTCTGTCTTCTAGTTGTATTTAAGATAAACATATCTTATACAAATATTATTATCTATTAATAATAGTGAGTTTAAATATATATATATATATATATATATATATTTCTTTAATATAGAAAAAACAAAATAATATATAACAATAATAATAATTATAATAATTATATTCAAAATATATATGAAATTTAAAATGAATCTTGTAGAAAATTAATTATAATAATATATAACAAAAGTTAATGAATAAAATACTTTACTCAATATATATATATATAAAATTTTATTTATTTTTTTTTATTTTCATTGATTCAATTATTTATATTAATATTATATTTTTTATATTTATATAATTAAAAACATTTGTATATAAGTATATAAGTATTTCTTTTTATTAATAAAAATATTTTTTTTGGAAGTATCTTTTTTTTTTTTAAATGCTCCTTTATTATATTTTTAATTTTTATGTAATATTTTATTTTATATTTTAATATTTATTTGATTATGCGTTTATTACAAATGATTAATACTTTACATGCTTTTTTTTTTTTTTTTTTTTAGAAAGAATAATAGAATTTTTTTTTTTCATTTTGGTAGTTTTTTAAAAAAATAAATAATTTATAATATCAATACAAATAATAATAATAACAATAATAACAATAATAACAATAATAATATAGAAATATTTTACTTAATAATACTAAAAAATATTATAATATGTATTGTATAATTGTAAAATAATGAGTTAAAATAAAATATTTATATATGTATATTATATACATATTATATTTTATATTCTTTAAAAAAAAAATAATATAATATATAAAAGATTTATCAATGTAAAAGTTTTATACAAAAAAATTTAAAGCAAATATTAAATAATAAAAATAAATTGGTTATTATGAAAAAATAAATTATTATTTTTTTTTATTTTTTTTTTAATATGTTTTTATAATCTAAATATAAATTTTATAATGCTAAAAGAAATAAAATGTTTCAATATAAATAAATATTTTTAAGATATAATTTTTTTTTTTAAGCAAATGTAATATCATCAGATTCAACAATTTGTACAATAATACCTAATTCATTAATACTATTTTCATCTCTATCTTCTAATTTTTGTAAAATTTCATCAATAACAATTACTGGTGTTAAATGTACTAATTTTAATATAACATCTTTAACAGATTCTTGTGAATAAACTTTATCACTTTGACGTACACTTCTTAAAATTTCTCTTTGTCTTGTATTAAAAAGTTTAAATTTAAGTCCTATTAACGTTCTTATTAAAGTCAATAGAGCTACATTTTGTTTTCCAAAATCTTTTCTTGATTTTAAATATTTAAATACTCTTTCATAACATGATATAGCAATTTGTATACTTTTTTTAATTTGTGGGGTAATAACTCCTTGATAATTGGTATAATTGGCTAATACAAGTTTGGCTAATTGTCGATAGGTATTTACAGTTTGTGGATGATATTGTCCAAAACATTTTTCTTTTAATTTACGAGCTTCAGTACTATGAATAACTGCATTATCTATATCATCTTTTTGATAATAAGCATCTGCAAGGGAATGATGGGTAATGGCTATAATTTCTATATTTTTATCTATTCCTAATCCTTCAAAAATTTGAATAGCTTCTAAATATTTTTGAATAGCTTCATCAATTCTCTTTAATGTTAATAGATAATTTCCAATCTTTTTTTTTTTTTATTTTTTTTTTTTTTTTTTTATTTATTCATTCATTTATTTTTTATTTTATTTTTATTTATATTTTTATTAAAATTTTATATCATATATTTAGTATATTATATTTATTTTATATTTTATATTTTATATTTATTAATATTAATTTTATTATTATTATTATTATTATTATTAATATTATATATTACCTTTGATACATGTTTTCCAGTTAATTGATGATTCTTTCCAAGAAGTTTATAGGAAGTTTCTAAACATTCCTTATGAACTTCATATCCTTTTTCATATTCTTCACATTTAATATATAAATCTGATAATTTACTATTAAGATTTATATAATATAAATGATCTTCACTTAAATGGAATCGAATTACTTCAAGTGCTTGATTATATAATTCTAATACATTTTCATCTACTTTATTTTTTCTTATATTACTTTTTTCACTATTAGCTGGTTCATTGTTTTGATCTTGTTGTTGTTGTTGATCTTGTTGTTGATCTTGATCTTGTTCTTGATCTTGTTCTTGTTGTTCATTATTTTCAGATTCTTTTTCAGAATTTTCACCATTTTCAATATCAACAAATGCAGAATGCATAAAATAGGTTTCCATTAAACATTCTAAAATTAATGCACAATATGAATGATTTTTATTTACTAAGTTTAATGCTGAATTACCATAAATTTGTGCTTCTTCATATTTTCCAATACTATTATAATATTTAGCTAATCCTAAGAATCTCATAGCTGTTTTATTATTTTTTGTTAATTTTAATTTACTACCTAAAGAAGAGAAATGAATACCTAAATCATAAACTTCCTTTTCTTCAGTTGAAAGTCTTTCAGCTATTTCATAATTAGCATTTACTGTTTTTGTTTTTGATACAAAACCAATGAAATTTTCTTTATTTATTGGATTTTGAAGTTTAAAATCATAATCTGTAGTATCTTCAAAAATAACTCCACACTATTTTTTTTTACAAGTACGAATAAATAAAAAAATAATAAAAATTTTTAAATAAGTAAAAAAAAAAAAAAAAAAAAAAAAAAAAAAAAAAAAGAAAAGAATTTTAAATAATCGATTAGAAATAAATAAATAATTTTTTTTAAAATATATTAAATATATATATTAATATAAATTATTATCATGTACATGATATTGCATGCTAATGAAAAGCATTGGTTTATGAATATTTTGGAATACTGAATAATCTAATCTTGTATTAAATTTTTTGTATATCATATCTTCAATATTTTCTTTCCAAAACTAGTCATATAAAATAAAATAAAATGAAATAAAATTTATATTTTAAATATACATTAGTTAATAAATAATAATATTTATTTTTTTTTAAAAATTATTAATAGTAAAAAGGAATACATACAGCTTTAGCTTTTGGACTATTTCCTAATACTGTTTGGAATAAATTAATAATAAATGCTTGTATTTCTTCATCAATTTTTGAAGCTTCAATACTTTTAAAATGATATACAATTTTTCTTAATTTGTCATTAAAAATAATTTTACATGCTCTAGCTACCATTTCTGCATGACAGAAATCTCTAATATATGGTAATTTAGTAAGTTTTGCAATTATACCTATTTATATATATTATTTTAATATTAATTATTATTATAGAAGAAAAAAATAGTAAAAAAAAAATATTTTATAAAATAAATAAATATAATATAAATAAAAAGGAAATATATATTTTAAAATAAAATCAACAATATATATAAATATAGGTATAGATATAATCATAATAATAATAAAAAGAATAATTAAAAATATTTGAAATTTTAAATATAATAATATTTACTTAAATATCTAACATTAATTCCACGAGAATGTAAAGCTTCTGTAAATTCTTCACTATCTAATGGCATTAATTGTAAGTCATCTAATTCTTTTACAAATTGTGGTATAATAATATCTTTTAAATAATTTCCTGCTTCTATTAAATCTGTTTCAAATCCTTCTAATTCCTTTTTATTCATTTGGAAGTCTGAAAATACATCTGAACAAAGTTGAGTTTTATAGGTTTTAATAAATTCAGGTCTTAAACGATTATGAACATTAATATTTTCTGGTTCTTCTGAATTATCACAATCAACTGGGAATACATCACATAAATTTAAGAAATAATATTTACTAGTAGGTTGACTGAAATAAACCTAATTAATAATAATATAATAATATAAAAGATTATTATATTAAATAATATATTATTATTATTATTATTATTATTATATTTTTTTGTATTTTTATTATAATTTATTATTATAAAAAAAATGAATTTACTTCAACAGTTCCTGAAAGATTTATTGTAATTCTTTGACTGTCTTCTAAAATTACTTGATGTTTGAAAGAAAAAGAAAAAAAAGTTAAAGAATATAACATATAAGTTTGATTTAAATTCCTTTTTTTTTATTTTTAAAAAAAAATATATATAATTAATCTCTTTAATATATTTTAAAATATGTAAAGGATATGATCTTTCAAGTTTAACATATTTCCAATTTCACTAATTTTATAAATTGCATTATTATCCATTTTACATTCATCTGATGTTAAATCAAATAAAAGAGAATTCTTTGATATATAAAATAAATAAATATATAATATATCAATACAATATATATTATATTTATTAAGGATTTTTTATAGTATTTTTTATAATAATAATAATATATATAAATTCAAAAAACGCTATATTTACTTGTTCGTCTAATGGCATTAAAGCACATGCAACTAAACGGAAACCTTTATAATCGACAAGACAAAATAATGCTGTACATACATCTGATTTCAATTTATTAATTGCATTAATAGCTTTTAATTCTTGATTTGTCTTTGCTACTTCTATATTAATATTATTGGTATCTTCATCTAATAGTTAAAAATAATTTGTAAAAATATTAACATATTATATATATAAATATACATTAAAGATCAATGTTTATTTTTTTCATAATAAATAATGTACTATTATTATAATATTTAATTATGACAAATATTTTTTTTATATATATCATTATATAAATTTTTTTATTAAAAAGTTAAGCATTAATTTTTTACTTTCATAATCCGTTGCAAATTGGAAAAATATTTCTCCGTAAAGGTATTTTCTTGGTGATGATATATCAGTTTGACCCGTAGTATTAGATGAAGAATGTAATTCATCTATAATCTTTCTTCCATAGAATTGTGATGCTTCTTGGAATGCTCCTATTAATTCACAAATTCTAATATCTTTTTATTTTTATTTTTATTTTTATTTTAATTTTTATTTTTATTTTTTATAATATTTATATTATATATTGATTTATTATGTTTTTTTTTTAAATAAAAAGAAATTAATAAAAATTAATATTTATAAATAATTATTATTTAAACAAATATTAATTTTAATAAGTTTTAGAAATTTACTTTTCTGTAAATATGTATTATCTTTATCATCATCATTTAATGAAATTACTTGTTGATACTTTTCATTCCATTTTTCTATTTTTATATATATATATTTATATATTATATATAATGAAAGATATTAATATATATTATTAATTTTTTGATACATTATTCATTATTATTTATAAAGAAAGATAATTTAGCATAATTAATCTACCTCCAGGATTCAAGAAATCTTTTGATTTTTGAGAATTAGTAGATTCTTTATATATATAAATTTGGAAATTTGGATTTTATTTTTAATAATAAATTATATATATCATAAAATATCAATATTTTTAAAATAATTATTAATAATAAATTTATATATATATTAAATTGTGAAATTCTTTATTCATAATTTTGAATTATATTAACCTTGCTTCCTTCTAAAATCTTCCATTCTTTGTGAACTATATACATTTATTATTCAATTTTGTTACAAATTTTATAGGTTATGTATATTATTATTATTATTATTTTCAATTATTATTTCGTTAATAGTAATATATATTAAATATTTTATATATATAATAAAAAATATTTACGCTGTAATTAATTGTGCTGATGGTCTATTTAAGTGATTTAATTCATCTGATGTTAAAATTGATGCATCACCAATTGACTAAAATAATAAATATTTTTTTTCATATTTATCAGAGTTTTTTTGTTAAATAAATTATATGTATTTCATTTATTTTTTTTTATTTATTTAATATATATTTATTAAATTCATTAATTGAATAATATAATATTAAGAATCAAATATATTAATGAAGATTTTGAATTATTATTTTTGCTTAATTTTTTCTTTAAATTTCGAACAATATATATATATATATATGTATATTATTATTATTATTATTATTATTTACCAAAACGCTAACTGAAGTATATGCATTTTCAACTTCATTTCCCGAATAATTACTTTGTGTATAAGCTGATCCGGAAAGTGAAGCTGTATCTTCCGAATAAACTGAATATAATTCGTCATCTTCTTTTGGTTTTAAATTTTTGGGTACTATTGTTTGTGCACTTGATATTTGTTGAAGCATTTTAATCCATTCTTCACGATCTGTTTTATTTTGACCTGCGAAATAATACTTTATATATATATATATTTTTTTATTAATATATTTTTATTTATTATATGATAAATTCCATATAATAGTTATGAATATGTAATATTATAATTTTTTTTTTTTTTTTTTTACTTTTTTGTTTTTTGTTATGATAGTAAATGGTGAAATTTTTTCGGATTTTCTTAATAATCCCTTACTTAAATTGATGGTTTCATTTGGTACTTCAATAATTGTATTTTCGGGATTTACTAAATGTTTTGGATGGGATGATTGTACAGCATGATCTCTTTTATCATAAATATGTAATTCTACATTTGGTTTATCAAATAATACGAACCATTTTAATCTCCATTTTGATAAAAAATGATTTCCTCCTTTTTTATATACCCATCCTTGTTTTGCTACTCTTTTTCCATTATTTATCGGTGTTGATATCATTTTTTTTTTATCTAAATTATTTTAAATGATATTATTATTATTATATATTTTCCTCTTCTTTTTAAATTTAAATTATAATATTTCTATTGTATGTTATTAATATTATTATATTACGATTATTACAATATATAATAGTTATTTTTTTTTTTTCAAACTTTAATATGGAATATTAATGTTTTATTTTTGTTACAAATATGAAATAAAAAATATAAAATAAAAAATTAAAAAATGAAAATATTTTTCAATAATTATATTTTATAATTTTGGTTCAGAGAAAAACTTTTTCATATAAATTTTATAAAAACATATTTATAACATAATATTTGTAAAAGTAGTGTTTTTTTTTTTTTGTTTTTTAAAATATCAAGAAGTAAAAAAATAATCAAGATTTTATTATATTTTATATATCAAATATAAAATAAAATAATTATAATATATAAAAATAAATAATATGATTTAAAGTTTTTTTTACTTTTTTTTTTATTTTATTTATTTTATACTTTATATACTAATTAATAATGATAGTAATAAATTCTAAATAATAATAAAAAAAAAAAAATAAAAATTTACGATATTATGTTTTGTATGCATAAACACAAATTAATAATAATAATAAAAATTTTTTTTTTATTTTATTTTGTTATAAATTAAAATTTTGTAAAATGGAATATCCATTTTTTTCGTTTTTTTTTTAAAAAAAAAAAAGAAATTAAAGATTTAAAAAATATTAAAGAATCATTAATATGATTTATAATAATAATAATCATAAAGAATAAAATAATGATTTTATAATTATTAAAAAACAAAATGATTGTTTAAATCATTAGATTGATCAGTTTTTATTAATAAATGTTATTTATAAATGTAATATTTAAAATTATTTAAAAAATAAATAAGAATTACAAAAAAAAAAAAAAATTATATAAAATATATAAAAATAAATATACTTTTTATGTATAAAAAATGAATGTATAAAAATAATTAATATCATGATTTTTATATAGTTTTATTATTGAAAAAAAAAAAAAAAAGTATATACTAGTTTTTAATTAACCTATTAATTTAATAAATTAAATAAAAGTTGGAAAGAAAAAATAAAAAAAGTCTATTTTATTGTTTATATTAATTAAAAATAATTATTTGAATAAATTTATATTCAATATATAATATAAATATTAATTTATAAAAAATATATATAAATATCATTTTATAAAATTATTATTATTAGTATTATTATTATTATTAGTATTATTATTATTAGTATTATTATTATTATTAGTATTATTATTATTATTATTAGTATTATTAGTATTATATTTTTTTGTATTTCTTTTTATTTAAAAACACATATATTATAAAAAAAAAACGAGTTAATTATTATTATTATTATTATTATTTTTTTTTTTTTTTAGATTTTTTTTATTGATATATTTTTATCAGTATAATTATAATTATTATATGTATATATTTATTTATTTATTTATTACTTAAAAAAAATTTTACATAAGAATATAAAAATAATATATATTAAAAATAAAATACATGTATATTATAATTTAATAGTAAAAGAAAAAAAAATATTAAAATAAAATACAAATTCTTTTCTTTATTTTTTTTTTTTTTTTTTTTTTTTTATATTTTGCTTGCTTATTAATTTTTTTTATGAAATGAATTTTATAGGCTATTTATTTAATTTAAATTATATTAAAAATTATTTTAAATGAAAATGATTTTTTTATAATATTAATAATAGAAAAAAAAATTTTTTTTATATGAAAAAAAAACTATTTAAAAAAATAATAATGAAAATGAGAAAAAAAAATAAAAGAATTATTAAAAAATTAAAATATTAAAAAATATAAAAAATAATTTTTTTTTGTGATTTCTTAAGCGAATTCATCTTCAATATCGACTTCTTGATTCATTTCTACACCTGATCCTACACTAGTAAATCCATCACTTTCTAATCCAGAGAAGTTTAAGAAATGACTTGGACGATGACATTCATCAAAGAAACTTTTTGGAGTATCAAGTTGTAAAGTATATTTCATTTCAGTTCTATGCTTAGCTCCCATAAAGTGATAATTCCATACACCATCTGGTTCTGGTACCATAAAGAAACCAAGGAAACGATCACTTAATAACATTTGTACTTTTTCATAATGAGATGGTAAGTAACCTGGTGGATTTGCTGTATTATCTTTATTATTACGTCCCCATTCATAACCGGCTGGTGTAACCTTATATGCTGTTAATGAACAAGAACCTGGTGTAAAACTACAAGTAATAATTACAGTCTTTTCACCATTCCAAGTTTTATTTTCGGCCATAATTTTGGAATGAATGGTAACATCAATTGGACTAAGTTGTGGAAGTAAAGCAGGTTGTGTATGAATCCAACCTAATGGTTCTAAGTTTCTTAAATATTCATGTTCGGGTATTTGTGATGGCAAATGAACTTGTTGATGTGTACCCCATTGTGGAACTAATACAATACATCTAATTTCTTTAACTTGAGCATTATCAGGTGGACTAACACCATAAAGATATCCTGCAATTTGTGTTCTTAAATCACTAATACAAATAAACTTCTTTAATATATTCTTTGGAAGAATATAGGTATAACCTGTTTCCTTTATATCATCAGAGTCAACATATATATGATTTGTTCTAAGATGTAAGTTTGTACTAGAAATGGCACGAACTCTCCATTCAGTTTTGGAAGAGAATGTTTGAGATTCATAATTAGAAGTAGTTGTAACAATCATTTCATCACCATGAATATTTTGAGTTTTAGTGGTAACAGCTGTAAGTTGACTTTGTTCCTTATTTTGTTTATCAATTTCAACAATTTGTTGTCTTTGTAAACTTGGAGCTGAAATTTCCATACCTAATATAATATCACGAATTTCAGGAGCAGTTAAACTTGCAACATTAACATTATTCTTCTTACCATAATCACCAAGAATAAGATCTTTAAGTTTATTTTCAAGTGTTATCCATTCATCATCTGTAAGTGTTGGCCAAATATGATGTGGTTCAGTTACGGTGTTTTTATCTGGTCTTAAAATAATCTTAGTCTTTTCATTATTGATATGAAGAGAACGAAGAATCATAATTAAACGAGAGAAGGCAGTGTGACTACTTACGGTCTTTAACCAATCATCATAAAGGTTAAAGAGAACCATTTGTGGTTCAATAGCCTTCAAAATTAAATCACCAAACTTTTCAATCTTCAAACAAGCTTGGAATGGAAGTTGTAATTCACTACCTTTAATAACAATGTTAGGGAAATCAAGCAAGTGAACTTCGAGTGGATCTAACATACCTTTACGTGTAACAATAATTTGTTTTGGTTGTTCTTCAACTGGTAAAGAACGGATAAGAGCAGCAACTTCTTCAGCAGTCTTCCATTTAGCAAGTTGACCTAAACGTTTTTGACCTGCCCAAACACTAGTATGAATAATCTTAAGGAATAATTGACCCGTTCTTGGGTTGAAAATAAAGATGGCACCATTAATTGGTTTTGTAGTTAAATTACCTTCAAATGTCTTGTGAATAGTAACACGATATACATTAGTATCATCAACAAACCAAATAATTTGATTACTGAAAAGTTCAAGATAGTTACTAGATGAAAGATATGGTTCAGTTGGTTCTGAAGAATAAAGTTGAAGACCCTTTCTTACACGTTCTCTTAATACATATAAAGCAGGATTAGCTTTAATAATTTTAGCCATAGCTTGTTGAATCAATGGTTTCATACCAGCAAACCAATTACCATAAGCACTATGTAAATTATAAGCTAAATCAATACCAATCATTGTACCAGTTGGAGATGGATAAATACTCATATTATCTGTAGTGTATTCAAGGAACTTAGCACGAACATAACGTTCAATATCGTGAGAATCGAAATCACCCCAACGTAATTGTACATCAACCCAGAATTTTTGAGTGGTAGCACCATCAAAGGAATCTTTAGTATCATTTAATAAACTTGGTTTACTAACATTCCATTTGTAAGCAGCAAATAATAAAATATCAGCACATGAAGAATTCATCTTATATGACTTACGTGGGTGAATAGTTTCCTTTTGTACAGTTTCAATTTCAAGTGCTTCTAATTCTTGATCAAATACTTGACACAAATCCATAACAATACTTTCGTGAATCTTTTGCCACAAGTGAGCTCTGAAAATTTGAATTAATGAAATCTTTAAGGTTGGAATCTTACCATTCATGTAAATACCTGTTAAATCTAATTGTACTCTGAAACCGACATAAACGTTAGCTCTGTTAATAGTTGGTGACCACCAAAGAGTGAAACGACGATTTGGAATTTGATTAAGACCAGAACGTTGAGCATTAGTTAACTTCTTATATTTCATACTTTCTTCGAAACCAGAGGCTTTTTCCCAGAACAAACCTTCCCAAGTTGGGAAATAAGTACCTTTAAATAATGTATGTTCTAAAATACCTTCAACACCACCTAATGCTTGAATCATATCAGTACGATAATTATTTAAATTCCATAATTTACCATCGTGTCTTGTGTGTGTCCACCAGAATGGATTATTCTTTAATACTTGATATTGTTTAAAGTCAGTACGTACACGCCAACCTTTATCATAAGCAAGTGTATGTCTATCCTTTTGGAAAAGAGTGTTAATTCTAGGAATACCTCTATCCCAACTATCTTCAAGATCTTCCAATGTTAATCTTCTGTTTTGAGCATTAGCTTCTTGTCTCTTCAAAGCATATTCTGCCCAAACACGTTGAGAATCAATAAATTCAGATTCCCATGGCTGAATATATCTATAAAGATTTGGAATAACTTGATCTTCTTCATGAGACATACCACTTCTGAAATGAGTAATACCAGTATCAGTTTGTTTACTCCATCTTAAATCACTTTGAGGAATTAAAACGTGACCCATACTTAACATACCTAAACCACCCAATTCTTTTGGAGTATAGAATACGACTGGTGGGAATCTACTTGGCATTTTTGAATTCAAACCAATCTTAATACGAGTTTGAATTTTATTTTCACATTTAACTAATAAATCTAAAAGTTCACGGGTATGAACAGCAGCTTCACGATAATAAGTCATTAAACCAATTAAAGCAGTATTCCATTTATTAACAATCTTAGTGAATGTTGTACTACCAGAAGCCATAAGAATTTGACGAATTCTGTTATGGAATCTTTGAAGACTAGCATCATCAACTCTTAAGAAGGCTTGTGCTGTTCTTTCTTTGGTTTGTTCATTAATTAAATTCCATACACCTTCACTTAATGTAAATTCTTCATGAATACTACGAATCTTTGGTAAAATTCTAACTTCAAAACCACACATTGAGAATAAAAGATTTGGATTATCCTTACTGTATACACTTACGAAACTTTCATCCCATTCAATAGTAGTAAGACTTCTTGGAAGACGGTTCTTAATATCCCAGAAGACAGCTCTTCCTAAATTAACATCATGCTTCATTAAACGCATACGACAATCACGTGGCCAACATTTTTTAGATGGATAACCAACAATATTTTCATTATTTGGATCTGGATGTTCAGTTAAGTATCTTTGAATTAAATCACGAGCTTCTTCTTCTGTAAATCTAAACATAATATGAACTCTATCAATATATCTTGAATACAATCTGATTGGATGACGAGTTTCTGTCTTAATATCCTTATATTGTAAGAAATCATTTGGAAGTTGAGGTGGACCAGCCATTTCACTAGCTCTCTTAAGACCAAGAATAAGTAAATCCAATACAAGACCATAATATTGGAAAATGAAACTAGCAAATTGTAAACCTCTTATAAGACCATAAGCATTTACATGATTCATGTCCTTATAATTTAATACAATATTATTTTTAGCAGTCATATAATCAGCAATATTATGATCTAAAATTAATCTTAACAATCTGTTCAATAATGTTAAATCAATCTTTTCATATACTCTACTAAGTTGAGTTTCTAACATAACGTTGCATTGACCATCACCTGTTTCCCATACATCAACTAAATTATTAATACCTTGACACCATTTATAAACAAGAAGTGGTGGTGGTTCAGAATCACTTGGCTTAATCCAAGCTGGGAATAAATGACGTTTATCAGCTTCATACCATAAATATTGATCTAAGTAAGCATCAGTAATCTTTTCTAATGGTTCAATACTATAAACTGGAATTAAATGACTGTATAAATCCATAAATTCTATACCGACTTCTTTAAATGCACGTTGAGTTAATAATAATCTCTTTATACGTGAAAGACAATCATGTGGATTATCATAGGCCTGTTCAATCAAACCAAGTTCTTCTCTTTGACTTTGATTTAATCTACCTTTAACACTATATGCTTCTTTTAATCTTTCTAAAGCTAAAGTTAATAATTTAGTATCATGTTTATATGAAAGTGGTGGGAATGGAATTGGTGAGAATTTTCTACTTTCTAACCAGTGTACTGTACTTGTATAAATAGCAACAGCTTCTTCAGCAGTAATGTATGGACCATCTTTTAAATAGTTATGTTGTCTTTCTTGTTCTGCTTTTAACCAAAGACGAGTTAATCTACCTAAATTCTTCTTACAAACTGTTTTATCTACAGTAGCACCTCTACGAATACGTTCTCTATTATAGTGAGCTACACTTGTCCACCAATCAGCTTTTGATTTAACATAACGTAAAATCATATTTTCAATTGGTGTTGGTAAACCTGGTACCTTCCATGGAATATTGGCTTTCCAACAACGCCATGCTTCACTTAAATGTTGTAAAATAGTTCTTGATTTATTAGCTTTAATACCTTCTGGCATCATATCTAAAATATCATGCATAACAGCAGCACGAAGTTCTAGATCGTAATGAGATTCAACACGTTGTTTAGTTACAGTTTTAGCAATTCCTTTTGATTGACGACCTTCGAAGTGACGAGCTAATAAATTACCTAACCATCTTTCTAATAATGGAACAATACCACGCATAAAGAATAACCATACTCTCCATCCTGGTGCCCAGAAACCACAACCTGGACCTTTACCAATAGGTCCACTATTGAAACGGTAATATCTTTATTTAAAAGAAAAAATAATAGAAAAAAAATCAAATAATACAATAAAAAAAAAAATATATTAATTATAATATTATAAAATAGATATAAATAATATTATTATTATTGACATTATTAGTAATAATTTAAAAATAAAAAAAAAAAAAAACTATATTATATATATTATGACAAATTAAATAATATTCATTAATAAATTACTTACATTAAATGTTTAAGATCTTTACACATACGAATTTGACGCATTAATCTATACTTATAACGATACATACCAGTTAATTGACCAACATGTGAGAAAATATATTGTAAACCATCAGCTAATTGGAAAGCATCAACATTACCTAAACGATATTGAACATGTGAATCGACGACTAATTTTGTTAAACGAAGAATTTCACGACAAAGGTGGAATGCATTACCAAAACGAGACTTCTTTCTTTCCTTAGTTGTTAAAGTTTTTACTGGTTTTAAATTAAAGTTATAATCAAGGTGAAGATAATTTAAGTTTTTACGGTGAATTAACAAATTAAGCATATTATAACCTTGACGACATACTTGAAGACCAACTTCTACCCAATCAAGTTCTGTCTTTTGGAAAAATTTTGTAGCTGCTAATTGTCTAAATAAATATTTTTTGTTTAATGCTTTTGGTGGACGATGCTTTAATGAATTTAATATATAATACTTTAATAATTTTTGATAAGAAACTCTAATTTTTACTGGGTATCCAGATGGACAATGTTCTAAATACCAATTCTTAACTAATGGTACATCAATAGCACGTCTTGAACGACCACTACGCTTATCAAATGGTCTTGGAGCCCAATATAATTCAATACCACTTGCAGTATTATCTGTGTATAATGGTGTATCACTTAAGAATGGTTTAGTATTTTCTGGTAATTCAAAATCATCATCTTCATCATCATCACCAAACACTTCATCTTCATGAGATATTTTTACATGAGTTTCGATGGTTCTAGATGAAATTGGATTAATAATTGGATCAAAATAGAATGCTGGAAGGTCTGGATCTTCAGCTCTTATATATACACATATTGGATAATGATACCATGAAACTTTGACAGATCTTGGTAACGAATTATATAAAAATGGGAATGCAATTTTGTATTCCGTTCTAATTTGTTGACGAATAATAATTTTATTAATATCATTAAATTCATTCCAATCTTCATCAACAGGATCCATATCACGATATAATGGTTCAAATTTTGGACCTCCAGGAATTGCAAGATTTAATGATTTTGCTGTTATAAATGAATTAAGATCAAATAAATAGAAGTAATTTTTATCTGTGAAATCTGATAATAATTGATGAGCAAGTCTGTATAAAGTTGACATAATAGGTAAGTTAAGATTCCATTTTTTATATGATGATCCACAAATAAATTTAGTATCGACTAATGGTTTATGATCATAAAACCAATCATATACAGCTGCATCTTCTTCTTCATCTAATTCCATTTGAATTGCCTCTAATGGTTCTACATCTAAAATATTATCACCATAATCAAGTGGTGGTTCTTCATCATCTATTTACATTTAATCAATTTTGTTTTTAGTTATATTTATTTAAGTTTTTGAATTAAATTAAAAATTTTAATTCAATATTGATTATTAATTTAATAATTTTATAATAAAATAAAATATATATATATAATTTAAATTTTTATTAAAATTATAATTTATATAAAACTTATATTTTAAATGTAATTATATATTATATAAAAAATATGTTTATAAAAAAAAAGCATACCGAATGGTGGGAATCTCATTCTTTTAAAGTGTCTACGATCACGCTTTTCACGACGCATCATAATCCACATAGTACCCCATTGGGCTAAATAAATTGGTTCAACTACCCATGGGATTTCATTAACAAATGTAATTGCACCTGTAATATGATATAAAACTGGTACTTCTCGAACCTTTAAAAAATATAAATGAATTTGTAATTTTAAAATTTTTTATAATAAAAAATTATATATAAATTTATTTTAGAATTTTCTAAATTACAAAATATTAAAATCAATGTTAAAAAAGATTATTTAAAATAATGATTTACCTGTTCCCATGGCATTGGCATATTTTCTAATAATTTTAAAACAGCATGTGGTATATATTTTAATGCACCTAAATAAATTCTCTTATCATGTCTATATTTTTTGCTTGACATATCACCATGATCTTTAATAATTTTTCTTAAATGTTCTTGTGGCATATTTTCCTTTTGTTGTTCAACAAATCCAAATTTTCTTTTCTCACCATAACGTTTTGAATTCATTTGCTGCCATTTCATACTTTTTTCTTTTAATTTATCTTCAGGTAAATCAAGACTTTGTGGTTGAGGTTGAGCTTGTTGTGGATAATATGGACGTTGATTCATTGGTGGATTTGAAGGTGGTATATATCCATTTCTTGGATAACCTCCCATTGGAGGAGGTATTGAAGACATCTTTAATATATAATACTTTTATATTTTATTTTTATGCTAAATTTTGAATTAATTTATTTTAATTGTAAATGTTGATTGAATAAATAATTACTATAAAAATTTAGGTAACATCAATGATTGAAAAAAAAATGATGAATTAAAATTTATTAATTTTATATATATTATAAATAAAAAAGAAGAAAAAAAAATATTAAAAATTAAAATAAAAAGTGAAAAAAAAGCAAAAATATGTTAATTTAAAAAAATATAATATAAAATAAATTAAAAAATTGCCATTAAAAAATATTAATTAGCAATTTCAGATTTCCTTTTTTTTTTATCTTCTTTTTATTTTAAATTTCTTAAAAAAAAATTTTACATAAAATGAATTTATTATACACCAAATAAAAAAAAAATTAAATAAATATATTAATATAATATATTTTAATATAATTAAATCAATTAATATATATGTATTATTAATTATAATATATTTAATTTTTAACAAAAAATTAAAATGATTTATAAATATATTGGATAATAATATAGAAATAATAATTCATATTACTTTTAGAAAAACTTGAAGATTAAATACATATATCATTATAAAATATAATTAGTAAACTTTATGT
Source organism: Anaeromyces robustus (assembly GCA_002104895.1). Taxonomy (NCBI): domain Eukaryota; kingdom Fungi; phylum Neocallimastigomycota; class Neocallimastigomycetes; order Neocallimastigales; family Neocallimastigaceae; genus Anaeromyces; species Anaeromyces robustus. The sequence continues at coordinate 23,082 of MCFG01000262.1, read as the reverse complement.
CTTTGTAAATTTTTTTCTTAGTATAAAATAAATATTTATATATTACATATGCAATTAATTATAATCATTTAAAATAATTATATATTTTTTATAACTTATAAATATTGTAATTTACTCAGGTTAATTTATTCATCTTTATTTCTGGTCAAAGGCTTTCATTTTTACCAGAAATAAAAAAAATTAACCTAACATATTATATTAACATTTTGTATTATGTTAAACAATGATTGGTTAAAAATGTACATAATGTAAAATTGATACGTTATTAATTACTTTTTAATACATTTTAAAAAAATATATATTCAATGTTAAAATTATTTTCAATATTTAATATTAAAAATAAAGATTAAAATTTTTACTATTAAAATTTATTATAATATATGGTTTAAAATTTTTATCCAATCGAATTTTAGCTTATTTTATTTTTTTTTTTTTTTTTTTTTAAAATTTTCTTTTAATAATTTAATTAATAAATATTTTTATTTCTTTTTATCAGTAAAAACCATAATAATTGACATTTTTTTTATTAGAAGACATATATTAATTATTACGGTTTTTATATATATATTTCAAAATGGCGGGAGATGAATCATTCCATCATCGTTCCTCTTTAAAACAAACTAATAAACCATTTAAATCAAAGTTTACTACAAAGGGTGAATTAAAAATCAAAAACAAAGGTTCGAAAATAAAAATAATTGGAAAAAAAATGAAATGAAACAAAATATATTAAATATAATTTTGAAATTGAATTAAATATAAAATAATTACAATGAATAATAATCCTTTGAATTTTTAAATTTATATAAAAATATATACACGAATTTTTTAATATATAGGTAAAGTTAATAGATCAATTCAATATTCAGCTAAAAGAAATGAAATTTCTAAAGCAGACAGAAGAAATGCTGCAAAAATTGCTCAAAATAAAAAAAGACAAGAAATTATAAATATTAATAGATTATTTAGTGGAACCAATGGTACACCAAAAATTATTGTAAATGTCAAAATGTTTATTTCTATTGTATTTTTTCATTTGTTAATTAAATTTTTTAACCATAAATTAATATATAACATTCATTAAAATAATAATCATTAATATAACTTTAATCATTAAAAAAAAAAAAATGTATTGGTTATGTTTAAATATTAGGCTGTAGTTCCATTATGTGTTGATGTAAATTCTGTTGATGTTACTAAAAAATTTTTCGAAACAGTAGAAAAGGATTATCCTGTTGATAATGATGGAAGACCAGTTACTTTAAAGTATTATTTTAAAAAAAATCTAAATGTCATTTTTATATATATAATAAAGTATATATATAATTAATATGATTTATTTATTTATTTATATTTATTTATTTTGATAAAAGGGTTGAACGTTTTAAGCAAAAAGTTCAATTTATTCAATGTAGAAAAAATGTTAATGAAATTCTCGATGCTATAAAGGTTGCTGATTATGTCATGTTCCTTGTTTCAGCAGAAGAAGAAGTTGATAAATTTGGTGAACTTATTTTATTAACTATTAAATCTCAAGGTGTTCCAACTGTTTTAACTGTTGTTCAAGTAATATAACATATAAAATAATTTAAAATTTATTTTTATTATTATTATTATTATTACTATTTTTCAAAATATTAAATTAAATTAATTATACAAAAATATTTATCTTAATTTTATTATAATTAAATTATTAATATCTAACTTTTTAATATATTAGCATTTAGAAAAAATTCCAAACAAAAAGAAGCCTGAAATTAAAAAAGCATTAACTACATATATGGAATATCATTTCCCAGGAGAACAAAAGATATATTCAATTGCTGAAAAAAATGTAAGAATTATAAAATTTAATTTTTAAAATTTTTCTATATTTTTTACAATGCCCATATATAACAAAAATGAATTATCAATAATAACTATTATATATATAATTTGTATATAATAATCATAAAATAATAATATTAATAATATTAATAACAATAGGATTGTTTAACTTTATTAAGACAAGTTACAATGCAAACTCCAAAACAATTAGTATGGCGTGAAAAGTATTCATATGTTCTAAGTGAAAATATTGAATATGATAGTAATGAAAATGTTTTAAAAGTTACTGGTAATCTTAGAGGACAGCAACTTTCTGTTAATAGTTTAGTATATTTAAATAACTATGGTAACTTCCAAATTCAAAAAATAGAAGAAGATATTAGACATGATCATAGTAATAAAAATGGTATGTCAGTAGATGAAAATTCATATAAAAGAACTGTTTATCCAGATCCAGAAATTCAAGAAGATTTAATATCAGAAAATGAACCAGATCCATTTGAAGGTGAACAAACCTGGCCAACAGAAGAAGAATTAATGGAAGCTGAAGAAAGAGTTAAAAATATGAATAATATGGATGGTGTTTCAATTCCAAAATCAGTAATGACCAATAATAAAGAAATTAGAAAAGTACCAAAAGGTACATCAACTTATCAAGCTGCTTGGATTATTGATTCTGATGATGAAAATGATAGTGAAGATGATTACAGTGATGACGATATGAAAATGGAAGTTAATCAAGAATCTATTAATAACAAAATTAGTGAATGGCAAAGTTCCATGAATGCTAATGAAGAAATTGAACCAGAAGTTAATGATGAAGAATTTGAAGAACTTGAAATTCCAAACAAAGATGATTTATTTGATGCTCAAATTGATGAAGAAGAAGAAGAAAAAGCGTAAGTTTTTATATATATATTATTATTATTATAAATATAAAATTTAATATAATATTATATAATAAATATAATCTTTTATATAATATAATAATATAATATATTATATTATATATATGTAGTTTTTTATTAAATATATTAAATAATAATATAACCTAAAATTAATAATAATCAATTAATTTAACACTATTAATTAAAAATATAATTTTTTTTAAATAGTTACAAGGAATTTATTGAAAAGAAGAATCAAGCTAATATGGATCTTGAATTCCCTGATGAAGTAGATACACCATTAGATGTTCCAGCTAGAGAAAGATTCCAAAAATACAGAGGTTTACGTAGTTTCCGTACCTCACCATGGGATCCATATGAAAATCTTCCAGTAGATTATTCAAGAATTTTCCAATTTGAAAATTTCAAAAGAACTAAGGCTAGAATTTTCAAAGCCATGAAGAATGTTAGTGATGAAGATGAAGACAAATTCTATGTTCAACCAGGTAGAAGAATTTCCATCTACATTAAGAATGTTCCACAATCACTTTATGGTAACTTTTTTTTTTTTCTTTACTATAAAATATATATATTCAATAATAATAATAATAATAATAATAATAATAATAATAATAATAATTTAATATAAAAGCAGAGAAATATTTAAAATTATGCTAATATTATTCTTATTAAATATTAATTATTTTAATTATGTATATATTATAAATAGACAACTACAATCCAAAGAAGCCATTCATTGTATTCAGTTTATTACCACATGAACAAAAAATGTGTATTGTTAACTATGTTATTACAAAACATTCTGAATGCGAAGAAGTTGTTAAGGCTAAAGACCCAGTTGTTGTTCACTGTGGTTTCAGAAGATTCGTCATGAGACCAATTTATTCATCCAATACCCGTGGTGGTACTAATAACGTTCATAAGGCAGAAAGATTCCTTCAACCAGGTAGATCAACAATAGCAACTGCATACGCTCCAATTACTTATGGACCAGCACCAGTATTAATGTTTAAATATAACGAAAATGAAAATATAGGTAAATAAGCAAATAAAATTAAATTAGACAATAATAATAATAATAATAATAATAATAATAATAATAATAAAATAACATAATTAGATATAAAAAGTATTAATTATTACATTTTTTTTATGTAAAATATTTAATAGAACAAATGCCAACTTTAATTGCTACTGGTTCATTATTGAATATGGATACTAATAGAATTATTGCTAAAAAAATTGTTCTTACTGGATATCCATTCAAGATTCACAGAAAATCTGCTGTTATTCGTTACATGTTCTTCAACCCAGATGATATTAATTGGTTCAAACCAATTCAACTTACTACTAAATATGGTCATGTTGGTCACATTCGTGAATCTATTGGTATGTATATAATATATATAATAAATAAATAAAAAAAAAAAAAAAAGTCATCAATAAAAAAATTTAAATAAATATATATAAAAATGAATAAACAATTAAATAATAATAATATATAAAAAATTTTTTGAAATATAATAATAAATAGGTACTCACGGTTATATGAAGTGTATATTTGATGGTTTAATCAATCAACAAGATACTGTCTGTATGAACTTATACAAAAGAATATTCCCTAAATGGAATACTGAAATTTACAATGATGAAAAGGTTGATGGTGAATATGTTAATGTTAAGGAAGATGAAGATATGGAAATGTAATAAAAAAAAGTTAAATAATTAAAAAAAAAAACAAAGAATATCTATATATATCTAAAAATATTTAATAATATTTAATACAGCAAAGAAATTACATAAAGCATTTATTTTTTTTTCGTCTGTTTTATTATTTATACTGCTAATAATTTATTTATAAATCTAATTTTTATACATATATATTATCTAATTAATTTTATTAAAATATGGATATATATATAAACAATAAAAGAAATTTTTTATAGAACAAATAAAAATTAAATATACATTAGAGATATTGTTATTATATAATTTTATTTTTTTTTCGAGTATATTTTTTTTTTCTTATTTAATGTAATAAATACATAATACACATATATTAAATAAAAGTATTTAATTAATAAAAAATAATAATAATAATAGTACTTCTTTTATTTATTTATTTATTTATTTATTTATTTATTTATTTATTTATTTATTTATTTATTTATTTATTTATTTATTTATTTATTTATTTATTTATTTATTTATTTATTTATTTATTTATTTATTTATTTATTATTAATAATATAAATAAATTTTTATATATTATTTAGTATATATTACAATATATTAAATATAAAATTATAATCAATTACTATTTTAAAATAATAAATTAATTATAATAACCAGAAAAAAAAAAGTAATTAAAATAAAGATTCTCCATTGCTCATTTTTTTTTTAAAATTCTTTTATGAATCTAAATTTTTAATTTTTTTTTTTTTTTTATTATTTTAATTATTTAATTATAAAAGATATTTATAAATTATAAATTATATATATTAATCTATATTAATAATATATGTTATAATACAAAACTTAACATATTTCATTTAATTAAATTTAAACAAATATAAAAAAAAGTTGATGTAATAAATTATAATTAACTAATAATAATAAAAAAAAAAAAAAAAAAAAAAAAAAAAATAATTATTATTTGAATTTATATTAAATAATTGGGGCAGGATTTCTTAAATTTCTTTTCTGTATTATACAAATTATACAAATATATTTCAAAGTAAAAACATATGAAAGGAAATCTTTAAAAAAAAAAAAAAAAAAATTACCAGATAATAATATAATTTTTTTATATTATTAATTTTAATTCAATAATAATAACAATAAATACTATATAAATATAAATATTGTATAGTTAAAAAAAAAAAAAAAGAAAATAATAATAATAATAGTAATAATAATAAATTTAATAAATATATAGTATAATAAAGATATTAAAAAAAAATCTTTAGTAATTATTATTTATTAAAGTCTAGTAAATATTAAAATAATTAAAACATTATATTAATAAAATAGGAAAGCAAAATTTTAAAAAGTAATTTAAGAGTAGAGTATCATACTTTTTAATAAAACCCTTTATATATATATATTATACATAATTAATAATAAAATAAGTATTAATATTTTTGTATAAAAAAATAAATATAGAAAATATATACATTATAAAATAATATAAAGACAAAATGTTTTTAGTAGATGTTGGTATGGTCTTTGGTCCTATTATTGGGTAAATTCCTTTTATAAAATAATATATATATATATAATAAAAGTATTATCAAAAAAATAAATTAAGGAAATAATAGTATTAATAAACAAATTTCATAGTTAATTATAGTATAATGATAATAAATAAATATATAATGTTTTAATTCTTCAATATATGTAATATTTTTAAAGCTTATTATTAATTATCAAAAAATAAATTTATTTATTCTTTTTTAACATTGCAAAAAAAGATATGTTGACCAATATTATACAGTTAAAAAAACTAATTCATCTCAAGGTTTTTCATTAGCTATTTGTGGCATTTTATTATTTAGTAATATTATTCGTATCTTCTTTTGGTACGATAAATAAATATATAGATATAAATTTTTAATATTTCAATATTGAAAATAAAATATTTCATTTTAAACATAATTCTTAATATTATTTTTTTTTTATAAATGTTATTATAATAAATCTATGAACTTGAAACAATTTTTTTTTTTTATTTAAAAAATATAATTAAAATGAAATATAATAAAAAAAAAAAACTCTTCAAATAATGTAATTTAATAATAGGACGCTATCACATTTTAATTATGCATTATTATTTCAAGCTATCGTTATGTCTTTAATGCAAATCGTATTATTAAATATTTGTTTAAAAGTGAGTAATCAAAATGAATTCTTTGGAGAAAATCAATTTTTCAGTTATAATTTATTTTATGCTTTTGATGCAAAATACTGGAAAAAATTCTGGAAATGGACATCTTTCAATGCCTATATGGTTATTCTTTCATGGCTTTGTATCGTAGTATTTTTATTCAATGTTTTATTCATAAATAGTAAAACTTATGCCAATATATTAGGTGCATTAGCTTTAGGTATTGAAGCTACTTTAGGTATTCCACAACTTTTAAAAATTAGAGAACAACATTCTTCTAAAGGATTTAGGTATTTAATAATATATCTAATAATAAACAAAAAAATATATATTAATTAATGATGAACTTATATTAATCTTATTATTTAATAATAAATATATATATATATGTATAAATAAATTAAAAAAACCAATTATTATTAAATTAGTAAAACTTTATTATTAACTTGGGTTTTAGGAGATGCATTTAAGACTGGATATTATATTATGGATAAGTCTCCAGCCCAATTTATATATTGTGGTTGCTTCCAACTATTTATTGACTTTTTAATTATTATGCATTGTATTCACTACTGGAATATATCTTCTAGTTATGTAAGTTTTTTTTTTTTTTTTTTTTTTTTTTATTATTATTTTTATTCTTGAATTTATTTTTGTTTTTATTTTTTTTTATATTTTTTTTTTAATATTTATTACTATGATATATATAAATGTTTATCGTGTTAATTTTTTTTTTTATATTTTCGTTATAATTACAATATTAATGTTATATATATTCATTTATTTTATTATAATTATTATAATAATGATATAATATATCATATTTTATATATAATAGAGCATATCTGGCGAAACTATCCAAGAACAACAACCATTTATTAATAACGAACATTAAGCTTTTCCTTTTCTATCTGATATAAAAATTAAAAATAATTAAAAAAAAATCAAAAAATAATTACTTAATAATTTTAAATAATAATTATAACTATATTTATTATTAATTCGACAAAAATATTAATAATAAAATATATATTAAATATTAAAAAAAAAAAAAATTAATAATAATAATAATAATAATAATAATAATAATAATAATAATTAAATAATAGTTATTAAATAACAATTACTGATAATAGTATATTACTATCATAATTTTTATTAATAATATATTATGTTAATTATAATAAATATTTTTAAAAAATTTCCATAATAAATAATTATTATAAAAAATTTATATTAATAATTGAATAATAATTGTTTATTATTTTATCTATATTTTTATAATTAAACTTTATTATTAATATTATATATTTTTTATAAGAAAATTAGTGTCACTTTTAATTATTATAATTTTTTTATTTAAGTATTATGTAATTTATTCTATAACTTTTATAATATATATTATTACATTTTTTTTTTTGTAGCACATTTTTTTTATTATCCATAAAAATTATATAAAATATATATGTTGAATCTCCGAATTATATTATTTAACATTTTTTAGTACAGTATTAATTAAAATTTTTTTATACACTTCTTTATATTAAACATTATTTATTAATAAAAAATTCATATCCATATATATATATATATAAAATAGCTTGAGCATTATTTTTTTATCTATTTTATCTTTTAATATATTATTATTTTTATTCTATTACTTTTTTTTTAAATATATCCTATAATATATTATTTTTCAAAATGTCGTATCGAGAAAAAAGAAGTAAATAAATTAACTATATAAATGCATAAACATATAATATATTTATTAATTGTCTTAATGTTATAATATTACAAGTGTTTTTATCTATTAATTATTTAAATAATGTATAATTAATACTTTTTGTATATGATACATACTATGCTTTATTCATATAATCAATTTTTTATAATATCATATTGGATAAATAAAACAATAGATTTTATTGAAAAAATGAAATCTTTAGGATACCCAAAATTGATATCCATTGATTCGTTCAGAACACCAGATTTTAGTTTTGTTTCTGAAATATTGTTTTGGTTGGTTAAAAGGTAATACTATTAATAATTGATAAAAAAAAAAAAAACAACTAGATATATGAGATTTTATAAACGATAAAAAAGTTATATTAATTATATTTTTACTATTAATAAAAATTTCTTATAATAATAATTTATTCATTTAAATAATAATTGGATATATAAAAAAAATAAAACTTAAAAAAAAAGCTATGATCCAGCTATTGAAGTATTAAATGACTTAAGTTCTGAAAAGGATCCAATTGTATTCATAAAAACTATTACAAGTTATATGGTAATAAATAAGTATTATAATTAAAATCAAATCATTAATATTATAAATATATATACTAAAAATTATTAATTTTTTATTTTTATTATTCTCTATATTTCATTTATAAAATATATATATATATATGCATTAAATTTAAATTGAATTACATAAAAAACATAATCAAATATATGAATGAATTAATACAAAATATGTTATAATATTTTAATAATACAATAAATATTTAATCAATAATATGACGATCATAAATGGCATAAATATATTTTAGACTACAAAAGCAAATATAAAATTAAATCCTAAAAAATTATATACGGCAGATGGTTATGCTGTAAAAGAATTACTTAAAATAGCAAATGAATTATTTAAAGCTAAAAATTTTGAAGAAGAAATAACAGATGTTAGTAATATATAATAATAATAATAATAATAATAATAATAATAATAATAAAACGATAAAATATTAGATTAACAAATAAATATGATAATAATAATATAATAACAATAATAAAATAGGATTCAATAATGACAGCAACAAATATCCAAAGTAAATTACAAGATTTAAAAACATGTAGAGCACTATCAGCTGAAATAACTACAAGAGGTGCAAATTTATATGATTTATTAGAAAAAGAAGTAGAATTAAGAGTAAATATCATTACAATATAAATGAATTTTTTATTTTATATTACTTTAAATGAAAAAATATATATATTAATAGTATATATGCGATAATAATCATTTTTTATCTATGTATAAATATGATATTCAAAATAAAATTTTAAAAAAAAAAAATAAAAAAAATAAATATAATAATAATTCAAATTGAAAAAAAAAATAAAATAAAATAAAATATATATAAATCCTTTTAAATTATATTAATAAGGAAATGAGAGCACTTGTATTAGCTAAACCATTTGAATTATCTTCAATGGAAACAGATGTTAATCAAGCATTACTACATATACAACAGAAATTAACAGAAACTCAACTAAAATTAGAAAATTTGTCAGCTGATGAAGTCAATTTAAAAGGAAAAATTCAAAAAAGAAAAGTAGAATTAGATAGAGCAGAAAAAAGATTAAAAAGTTTAAAGAGTGTTAGGTATATTAATTATAACATTGATAAAAAAATTTTTTTTTTTTAATTTTCCATTATTTTTTATTTTTTTTTTTTTTTTTTTTTTTTTTTTTTTTTTTTTTTTTTAATTATTATACCATAATATCTTATGTTCATCAATAATTTCAAATAAATAATTATAAAAAACTAATTAAATTTTTTTTTTATTTATTTTTGTTTGTTTCCATTATAAAAAATGAATTATATATACCTATATAAAAAAGGCCAACATTTATGGAAGATTATGAAAAATTAGAAGAAGATCTAAAAGTTTTATACCAAGAATATATGGATAAATATAGAAATTTAACTTATTTAGAACAGCAATTAGAAGAATATAATAGACAAGAACAAGATAAATCAGATGTAAAATATATTATTAATATGTTTATAATAATTATTATTATATAAATATCAAAATGGATAGATACATTAACATATTATATCATATTGTATCAATATTTAAATTCATTCAATAAGGAAAATGAGTTAAACTTAAAGAAAATGCAAAATAAATTAAGAGAAGAAGAATGGAAAATGTTAAGAGGTGAGAAAGAACTTAAAGGTATATAATAATTATTGTTTTCTATATTTTTTATTTATAATTCGTGATGATTTTTTCTATAATAAACTTTTTTTTCTAATTATTTAATAAAACAATAATAATAATGACATATATTTTATAATCATATAAAATAAAATAATATATTAGAAAACCAATTAAAATCTCAAAGTATATTTCATTCTGATGGTGATAGTGATAATGACCTTTCATCAGATGTAAATAATTTATATGTAATTTATATATATTATATTTATAATAGAAATTAATATAAAATATTTTATTTATTTATGAACATAATATATTTTTATATAATATTGTAATATTATAAATAAAAAAAAAATAAAAAAAGAATGTTGATGATAGTTTAGAGTCAGACTTATCAAATTCCGAGAGTGATCTTGAAATAAAAAGAAGAAAAAGCCTAGGACTTCAATTAGATAATAATGATTCTGATTCTGGGTCAGATAATGATAAAATGGATGATAATAATGACGAATTAAATAATAATGATGATCTAGATGACGAAGATAATTCAGAGACTTCTAATGATGACGATAATGATGATGATGATGATGACAATATAGATGATGATGATGACGATGATAATTTAAGTGATAATGATTTTTAAATAAACATAAAAAAATTAAAAGAAAATAAAAATAAATTAAAGAAAAATATAAAAATATAATAAATAATAATAATAAAAATAATAATAATAATAATAATAATAATAATAATAAAATAGACTCATAAATTAAAAAAAATCATTAAAAATAAATAAAAATTACTGATATTTTTGTCAGCTTTATAATTTAAATATTAAAGAATTTTTTATATATAAATTTTTATTTATTTATTTATTTATTTATTTACTTACTTATTTATTTATTTATTTATTTATTTATTTATTTATTTATTTATTTATTTATTTATTTATTTATTTATTTATTTATTTATTTATTATTATATTTTATTTTCTGTAATTTTTATTTTATCATATTCTAATAAGTTTTTCAATTGAATAATTTTTTTTATAATTAATAATGTTATTATATAAAATAATAATTTAAAATTTTAATAAATAATCAATACTTCTGTCATGTTATATAAAAAAAATAACCATTTAAAATTTGAATAAAAATTGAAAAAAAAAAAAAAAAATATTATTTATATATATAATAAAGACCAAAAAATTTATTATGTATTTCTAAAACCAATATTTAATATAATTTAAAATTTTATAAATTAATTAAAAACAGAAAGTTTATACTTATCAATAATTAAAATTTAAAAAAATTATTTAAATGCAAAACAAAACAAAACAAAACAAAAAAAAATTATTATTTTGTTAGTAGTTTAAAAATTTAAAAAAAATATATTATTTATAATTTTAAATATTATTTTTTTTATTTATTATAATATTTACAAGTATAATTAGAAAAAAATAATAATTATTAATTTTTTAATTATACTTTATACTATAATCTTATCTTTTTCTTTTATTACTATTTATTTTTTATGTTAAACGATTTATTAACCTTTTAATCTTTTATTATTTATAAATATAATTAATACAAATTATTTTATTTATTCATATTTAATTATTATTATTAATATCACTATATATATAATTTTTATAAATGATGAAAGTTTATTAATTTAAATTTATAATGAAATAAAATCTAAATTAATTATTTATTATTATTATAAAAAACAAAAAAAAAAGTTCTGTTTTTTTTTTATTTTATTAAAATAATATCTTTTTGTTTCTTTTTTTTTTATTTTTTATTGTTTTAATTTTTGATTTATTAATATATAATAAGTTCTTTTTATTATTTATAATATTTATTAGAATAATATTGAAGTGTACTTTAAAAAGGAATTATTACTAGTTTTCTATATCTTTTTTTTTTTTTTTTCATTTCTTTTTTCTTTATTATGATATAAAAATAAAAATGCTTAATACTGGATATTCAGATTTTAATAATGAAGGTATTATGAATGGATCATTATTAAATACAGATGCTAATAAAATCCATCATAATAATGTAAATTCAGCAAATGCTTCTAATGATAAAAGTAAAAATTATTTCCATTTATGTCATATTTGTGGAAAAGGCTTTCCTAAAGCCTCTATACCATCCCATCAAAAAATGTAAAGAATAAAAATAGAATTAATATTATAATATTCAATTATTGTTATGATATTTAAAAAATTATATATAATAATTATATATATTTATTAAATTATCCTATCTTTCTTTAATTTTTTCATTTTATATATAAATTTATACAAATATTAATATTATTAACTTTTTTCTTTTTCAAACAATTTAATATATATATATAAAAGATGTATGAAAAAAAATTTTGCTCGTCCAAACCAATTATCTTCTAACTTTTTTAATGTTAATAATATAAAAAATCAAATATTATACAATAATCCAACTTATCCATGTTCAAATTGTAAGAATAATTTTATATATTCTATTTTTATAAATTCACAAATTAATGAAATAAAAGTAGAAAAAATAAAGTTTTTTTATATTAAAAAATATTTATAAACAATATGATTAACAATAAGGATTTTATATCTTTTATGTATCTAATATTTTTTTTTTTTTTATTTTTCTTTTCTTTATTTTTTTTTTTAAGGTTTACAACAAGTTCCATATAATAAACTATCTTCACATATAAGAACATGTAAAGGATTACATTCATCAACAAATGGAAAACATTTAGAAAAATTAAATATGGATTCTGTATCTTCTATGGGTAATATTATGTCATTAAATATGAATAATGGAAAACTTAATCAATTAAATTTATTACCACCTATATCATCTGCTTCATCTATTGCTCCTAGTGAAAATAATAATGAAATTTTATCTTATAATAATGGAATTATTCATCCAATGTATAATAACAACAACAACAACAACAATAATAATAATAATAATAATAATAGACATAGTATGATATTAGGACATGATGTTCCATATCAGTATTATTCTTCCTCACCAGCAATACCAATAGAACGATGTCAAAGTTTTGCTAATGTTCCAAATAATTTAAAAGATATAAATTCAAATTTTGATCCAAATTCAAAATTTCTTAAACCAATGCGTTCTTTACCAACATTAAGTCATATGGAAAACAATAACAATAATAATAATCCAAATGCTGATAATTCATGGAAACCACTGAAACCAATTCCAAATCATCCTCAGAATGATAATAATTTATCATATTATAATAATAATATTAACAATGAAAATAATAATCCTTATCAAAATAAATTAGAAGCAAATGAATCCAATCAAAGTACCTATAATAATAATATAGAAGGCAATAATAATAATATTAATAATAATAGTGATAACAATAATATAATAAGACATAATAGTATTAATAATAATAATAGTGATAATAATAATGTAATAAGACATAATAGTATTAATGATGTTTCTAGACAAAGTAGTACTAATAGTATTGTTAATGATATGTCAAAAATGAATCTTCAAAACAATAATAATTCAAATAGAAATTATAATAACAATAATATTAATGACAATAATATTAATCAAGCCTATTATAATGATAATTTAAATATATCTTTACATAATATTGATATGTATTCAAATATGAATATGAATATGAATATGAATATGAATATGAATTCAGTACAAAATAATCATATGCCAAGTCATCAAAATAGTTTTAGTAGTTTAATTAGTAATCCAGAATATACCTATAATTTAAATAATAATTATAATATGAATCATGAATATTCAAATAATAATAATATCAGTAATAGTAACAATTATAATAATAATAATAATCCAATGACTAGTAAGAGAAATTCTATGTTAGTTAATAATTCCAATAATCCAATGAATATTATAAATAATAATTCAATACAAAACGATTATTATAATAATCAAAATATGAGTAATATGAATTATAATAATTACAATAATATTAACGATAATAATAATAATAATAATAATAATAATAATAATATGAATTATAATTATATGAATGGATATAATGCAAATTCAAGAATATCATCTGGTAATAGTAATAGAAATTCTGAAAAATCTACTGTTGTTACTAGTGTACCAGATGTTATTGGTGTTAATGAACAAGAAGAAGTACTTGAAATAAAATTAGAACCATGTCCAATATGTAATAGAAAATTTGCTGTAGATAGTTTGGTAACATATTTATATATAAAATAATAATATAAATAAATAATAAATAATATAATATTATATAAACCAATAAAAATATAATATATAAATATTAATATTAATATTTATTATATTTAAAAAAAATTTTTTTTTATAGAATCGTCATATTAATGCCTGTCAAAAAGGACAAAAAAAGAGAAAGGTATTTAATACCTCTCAAGCAAGAGCTAAAGGTACTGATCTAGAAAAATTTATGAAAGAAAAAAAGACTGAAGAATTATTATCTGGTCCTAAGGTTTGATTTAATAATTAATAATATGATATTTATTGTTATAATTATTAAATATAAAAATATATAATTGAAATTAATTATTATTATTATTATATGCATTTTATTAAATATTGTATATATGTAAAAAAATTTTTATCTATAGGAACAACCAATAATACCGAAAAAACAAACATCATGGCGTGTTAAACATGAAAGATTTATAAATATGATTAGAGCCGCAAAAGAACCAAATAAGAAAAAAACACATTCTTCATCTAATAATAATGCTTCATCATCATCATCATCTTCTTCTTCTTCTTCAAATAAAAATAAAAAAGATAAAAAAGATACATCATTAAAGTCTTCAGAATATAATAATAATGAACAAGAAAAAATGACTACATCTCAAGAAATTGATTTATATGAAGACTATGTTACATGTCCAACTTGTAATAGAAGATTCGATGCTCAAGTTGCAGAAAGACATATGTAATTAAAAAAATTAATAAAAATTTTTAAAATATTCTTTTTTTTTTTTTTTTTTTTTTTTTTTTTAATTATATACCATATAATAATTATTAAATTTATAATATTACATTTATATTTTAGGCCAAAATGTAAAGAAATTAAAGCTCGTTCATTATTACATCAATTAAATACAAAATCATCAGCTAAAGTTGAAGCTGAAGATTATTTAAAAAAGAGAATGTCTTATAAACCACCAGCAATAAAGAATAAAAAGAAAGGAAAAGCAGAAGTAAAATGAAATATAATAAAACAAATAACAAAAGTATATATATATATATATATTTATATATTAAATAATAAAAAAAAATTATTTAATTATTTATTTCAGTATTATTATTATTATTCTTTAAATATATTATAATGATAAAAAAAAAAAAAAAAAAAAAAAAAAAATAACAGTAACAAAAAAAGAATATTCAATAAAAAAAAATGTACGAAAATAAAAATTTAAAAAATATAATTAATTTCATGTTTAATATTTTTTTTTTTTTATTTTTTTTATTTTTTTTATTTTTTTTATTTTTTTTATTTTTTTTATTTTTTTATTTTTTTAGTCTTTTATTTTTTTTTTTTTTCCTGATAATTAAATATAACTATTGAATTTATAATAATAAAATATAATTATAATATATTAATAAATATAAATATAAATATTATAATAGAAGATGAACTATTTAATAATATTATAACTCTTATAATTATTATTATTATTATTATTATTTCTTGTATTTTAATAAATTTTTAAATAATAATTATAATATATTAATAAAAATTCTTAATTATTATTATTATTTTTATTATTATATTATAATTTACTATATATATATATATATATATATAAGTTTTTTTTTTATTTATTATTAAATTATTTTTTTTTCTTTTCTATTTATTTATAAATTTATTTTTATTCTTTTTTAATTTTGTTTTTATTTTTGTTTGCTTCTTGTTTCTTTTTTTTTTTCATTTTATATATGATTATTATTATTTTTTATTTATTTATTTTTTATTTATATTTTTTTTCTTTATTTTCCTTTGATTTCATTTATATATATATATATATATATAAGTGTATATTATTATTTTAATTTAAAAATAATTTCTTTAATATATATTTTAACTTATTATAAAGAATTTTAAAATGATATAATTAATTGTTAATTGTTTAATAAATTAAAATATTATATATGAAGAAATTATTAATCTTAAAAAAAAAAAAAAAAAATTAAAATTAAAATTAAAATGTGATTAATAAAAAAAAAAAAAAAAAACTTTTTTTTTTTTTTTTTTTTTTTGAAAATATATGTAAAAAGAAAAGGCAGCCTATTTACATTATAAATTATATATTATAAATTAATAAATTATTGCTTATTGATTATTGATTATTGATTATTGATTATACAGAATTTGTTGATTTTGATGATAATTTTGAGTTTTGACGTTTTAATGATGGTGGTGACAATTTATCTGCATCTATTTCTTCAGTACCTTGAGCTTTTATGACATCAACGTCAGAATCATCTAATGTTCTTGATATTTTTTTCTTATGAATAATAATCTTTGGTGGTTGAATTCCTGGTTCATCTTTATCTGCATCAAATTTTTTAGCATTTTCTTTTATTCTATTTTGTCTTCTACGACGATATTCATTAACATGTGCCTTCTTTGTTAAAACTTTAAGTTGATAAATAATAAGCTTAATAGCTGGACTTGATTGTGATAAAGAAGCAATATTCATAATAAATGTAATAAAATTAAACCATTTATATATAAAATTTCCTTGACTTCTAATGAAATTACCAACGTGACGAGTTTTAATATAAAGTGCAACAAATGCGAAAAATGCTAAAATTACTACAGACATTAATGATAAAATAAAACCAATGTAGATTAAGATTGATACAATACGTAAGAAAAACTTTGAATGTTTAAACTTTTTGAATTTACTTTCACCACCATCTAAATTATTTTCATCTTGTTCTGGTTCTTCATTTATATCTTCAGGATTGTCACTATCAATGGCTAGTTCCATCGCTGTATTTGTCTTTTGAACATCTTTTGTACTAACACCCCATATACCATCCCAAAGTTCTGAACGATCAGCATACTTTTTTTGTTCTTCATTAAATGTTTTTGCTATGTCATTATAAATACCTGTAATGGTTCTAATATTGAAAAGAGGAACTAGAGTAAAGCATGAAAATTCTCTAACTAAACGAGTAAAGTTTGCTGCATTAGATAAAGCTGATTTTGATAAAGGATTAAATGCCAATTTTATATAATTATATATAGCAATTAAAGCAAATAAACAAATTACTGAAAATTCTGTGAAATATAAAATTTTTGTTGCTCTATCAATCTTAAATTTTACATCTGTAGAAGTACTATTGAAAAAACTACCAGTAGAATTAAATAAAGTAATTGCTTTACCTTTACTATATAAAAAATCATTAAGCATATCATTATCATCACTGTCATCTGTTGGTTCTGTAAGAGCTTTGTATAAATTGAATGAAGCACAACCAACATTAATACTTAAAAACATTAAAAATGATATTAATGAAACCCAATCTAAAAATGCTGCATCTTTTCTATTAAAGAGAAAAAGATCTAATAAATTTTCCATAGTATCATCACCATCAAAATCTTCGAATTCCGATTCATCGTCTCTTACGACGAGATTTTCACTACTTTTGTCATCCAACATTGTTTATAATATTTTATTTAAAATGTATTTGAATATTTAAATAATCTTTCTTTATATTTTCTTCCTTTTTTCTTTTTTTTTTTTTTTTTTTTTTTTTTTGTTGTTATTGTTGTTGTTTATATTTTATTTTGTCTTTCTTTAATAATAGTTACAATTACTTGTTTCCTATGAATTAATATAAATTCTTTGTATATAATATATTAACCAATTTATTATTATTATTATTACTGTTTCTGTAAATATTATTTAACAATAAATAATAAATCAAAAAAATATAAATAAAAAAAAGAATTTTATAATATAAATTAATTATAGGATTGAATTAATGTTCAAATTAAAAAAAAATTATTTTTTATAAATGTTTTACGCTCTATTATATAAAATATTAAATAATGTATAATTTTTATTTTACTTTCAAAATTCAAATTAATTTCAATTATTATTGTATTTTTCTTTTTAGGGGATTTACTTTATTACTTATTTATTTCTTTATTTGTTTGTTTTGATTTAAACCTTTTTTTTTTTTTGTTAGAAAATAATTGTAAAAATATTACTTAATTTTAAGGGGTTTATTGAATTTTAGTATTATACTATTTTTTTTTTTATTGAAAAAGGGAATTATAACATTTTTATTATTATTTATTATATATTTATTATAGATTATTATAATTATTTAATTTTAATTTATAATTTTAAATTTTGGTTGCTTTTCTTTTTTATTATTTTCTTTTTATTTTTATTATTATTTTCTCTTTTTTTTTTTTTTTTTTTTTTTTTACAATTAAATTTTTTAATATTTTTTTTGTATTATTTATTTATATATTAATATTTACAATATTTTTTAATATTTCATTTCTGAGATGCATTTAATTATTAATATATTTATTGATTAACCATTGTTTATAGTAAATGTGATATTTTTATATGAATATTTTTATATTAATTATTGAATATTCATTAAAATTATTTATATATTATTATATTATATATAGTATATATTATATATATATTTTTTTAATATAATTTTTTTTTTTTCTTTTCTTTTAATAGAAATTTCAAATTTCTTTTTTTTTTTTTATTATATAATTCAATATGTTTCTTTTTTTTCAATAATATAGTTAAATTAACAAAAAAAAAATATTTTTTAAATATTTATATTAGAAATAATATTCTTTTACAATAATACGATAATAACATTTCAAAATAATAATAATAATAATGAAAATGAAAATGAATATCTAACAAAATATTATAAAATAAAATAAAATAAAATAAACATATTTAAATAAAAAAAAAAAAATAAAAGTTTATACTTTTTTTATTATTATTAAGAGAAAATAATAAATAATATTTTAAACTTTATTATTATTTATTATTTATATAAAAAAAAGAAAACAAAAAATTTTTAATAAACTTTTAATATAATAAATATTAAAAAATCCTTATTTAATATTATTATATATTATCAATGTAAATCAATATATATTAATATATAAAAATGTAATTATGATATATTTTTATTATAGAATGATGGTTTTAATATATTGGATTACATTGTTAATATATAATATGAATGTTTTTAAGGTAAAGAAAGTTTTTTCCTTTTAAGTTTTAATAATTTTGTTTATTTTTTTTTTATCAATCTTTTTCTCTTGAAGTAAAAAAACCAAGTTCGAATTTAACCAAAAACTAGATTATAACTAGGTATTATATAAAAATAATTGTATATTAGTTATAATAATAATAATAATAATAATAATGAAAAAAAAGCTTTCCTTTAATTTTTTTTTGTTAATTAGTAGTAATCATGTATAATTTAAACAATATTTACTTATCACGTGTTGATAAAAATCACATGAGATAATTAATTAAATTAAGTAAAAAAAAGTAATAATGGATATTAATTGGCTATATTAATATGTATAATATATTACTCTTATATATTTTTTTTATATTTATTTAAAAAGATATGATAAGTATATACTAAACCTTTTATATATATATATATATATATATTAGTTATACACCAATATAAATTACAATAAAAATAAAAATTTATAGTTTATTTCAGAAAAGTTTATATAATAACAAATTAATAATACTTTTTCTTCTTCTTTAATATAAAATACATAAAAATTTTTTTAAGTAGTACAAACATTTTATTTAATCTTGCTTACTTTTTATTGGCTATAATATTAAAAATCATTAATTTGACAGCTATAATAAAAAAAAAAAATAAGTAATCCACAAAAAAAAAAAAAAAAAAAAAAAGAATTTTGTAGTTAAGTCTAAAATATAATAAAAATTAAAAATAATATAAATTAAAAATGAAAAAAAAAAATAAAAAAACAAGATATAAATATGGAAACATTGAAAATGAAATAAAAGAGTATAATAATTTTGGGTTATTATAATTAAATTAATATATTTATTTTTTTCATTAGATTCTTTATTTAATATTTATTAAACATAAAATATTAATAATTATATAAACTTATATTAATAAATAAATATAAATATAAAATTACTAAAAAAAAATACTGAAAATTATATATATAATTTTTATATAATTAAGAATATAACTTATTTCTATATATATATATATATTATTTAAATTTTTGAATATAAAAAAAAAAAAAAAAAAAAAAAACATTTATATATTTAAATATAATTATTGTTTTCTATATTTTATTTAATAATAATAATAATAATAAAAAAAGGTCTCTTTTTTTTCTTTTTTTTTAAGAAATTAATTTTTGAATTTGATAAACAATTAATGGATCCATATGAGATAAAATTAAATCATTAAATGGTTGTGGTCCACCAGCAATCGCTTCTAATTCTGAAAGTTTCGATTTGAAAAAGTCAAATATATTTACAGTATTAACTGGATCAAGTTTTAATAATTCACGTCTTCTAATTATATCAAGACTATCTTCATCTTCTGGTTCAATATTATCATCATGCCAATATACTAATAAACTATTAAAAATAATTATATAATACAATATTAATATATTTATATATTTATATATATTTACAAACATATAAAATATATTAATATATTTTAATAAAATAAAAAACTTCATTATTATACATATATATATATTATATATTATATGAAATATTTACTCTTTTTTTCCAGATTCAAGAACTTCAGTTAAAATATCAGACATAACTACAAAAATACCTTGAAGTTGATCCAAAGTATCTTGATTTAATGAAGGAATTATATTTGATAATGCTAAACCAACAAGTTTTCTAACCTTTGGATGTCCAACAGTATCAATCTAAAATAAAAAAAAAATATTTTTTTTTTTTTGAAATAATAATTTATATAGATTTAATTAATAAATCATAATTTAATTTAATAATACTTTTAATTATAATTATAATTGTATATCTTTTTTATTATATTTCTTTTTTATTTTTAACTTATGATATTAATAAAATATATAAATACATACTCTATCAACATAAATTTGAAGCATAGGTTTTAAAATACTATCTTGGTCATACTTTTGACCATAATGTTTCATCAATTGAATAAATAAATTAACATCATAGAACATAATTCTTGAAAATAAAGATAAATAATCAACAACTGCACGACAATACTCCTATATATTATTTATAAATTATAAAATAATTATTATATATATTTTTATATATTTTTATATAATATAAAAAAAGATTAGAATTAATTAATTAATTAATATTAATATAATTTTATAAATAATATATATATTATAATTTTTTTTTTTGTTTTTTTTTTTTTTTTTTTTGTTCTTATTGAAATCTTACGTCTTCTTTCATTATAGTATCAAGCATTTTATCTATAACTGTTGTAGTTGTAATGACTTCTACAATTGATGGTAAACAATGATCACGATGACCAATTTGAATACAGAAATCAATAATTCTTACTGTATATTTAACAATTTCAGGTTTAGGATGATCAATAACTTCAGATAATTTATTAAATAATTCACTTGCATATTGCTTTATGAGAATATATAATAATAAAAAAATTATAAGTAATATGAAAAATAATTATTATAAAATTATAAAATAAAATGAGAATATAAAAAAAAAAGGAAAAAAAAAAATTTATATATAACATACTTGGAAAATAAGAGTTGGAGCTAAAATAACATAAGATTCTACAATTTTTATAACAGTTAATAATGTTGAACTATAATCAAAAAGACCTAATAAAGGTGGGAATAAACTTAATAATTCTGGAGTACATTCAGGAGCATTTTGAACAATGGCTTGCCATAATTCTAATATATCTTCAACAAAATAAAAATATTGTGATTTCTAATAAAATTCATATATTTTAAATAAAATATATATATATATATTATTAATTTATAAATAAATTATAAATATTAATATAAATTATCAAATTATATATTATACATAATATATAATTTATAAATGTAATTAATTATACAACTAAAAATAAATAAATAACTTACAGCACTTGGATCAATACATTTTTTAATAATTGGAATAGTAATTTCATATATTTTCATTGAATCTTGTCTTAAAGCCTTTTATATTTATCATGTTATATATATATAATATATTATTTAAAATTTTAATATCATATATATTATAATAAATAAAAGAAAAGTTATACAAAAAAAAAAAATATTTATATATTTATTATATATTTATTATATATATATATGTAATTATTTGATCTATACAATAACAAATTTTGTTAATATAACAATTATTGATGATTTAAAGGTATATTGTTCTTCTCCAGAACTATCCCATAAT